>JAODAL010073348.1:0-14766 GCA_025379985.1 Phyllomedusa bahiana | reverse complement strand
TAAAAATCTCTGTGTGGGTTTTGAAAGAAAGGATGAAATAGGTGAAGCCAAAGTCTTACAGTCAGTTGATGTCTAGCATCTTCTGGTCTTCCCAGTCCCACTAGTCTTACAGAAGTCTCCAGATTGCATGTTTTGAGCAAGTAAACTCTTGTAGAGGATGTAAAATATTAAAAATTCTGGATTCTAGATTTGGTGCCATCCTTGCTACAGGCTTCCGATATGGATTAAGTGATTTCTGAAAAACTTACTTTTGGATGGAGCATTTTCTGCTTACCAGACCAGGGACACTTCAACCACCAACTGAACAGGGAAACTCATTTATAGAGTGTGTCCCAGGTGGAACACTGGAGGAACACCACTTTCTCCCTTACAAGCAGACCCCCTCTTTAGTGAAGTGCTCCAGGGAAGCATGAGAGGTTTGCAGTGACCAGAACAACAGTGACCATAGCCTTCACTACTACCCCCGTCCTCTCCTTTTCCACTACTGGGTCACCACAGTTGTAAACTGCAATCTGGGCACACGGCAGGACTCAGACGTACAGATTTAGCTGGAGTTGACTTTTGGGCACTATTTGCAAAGTCCTTGAGACACTAAGAAAGTGGAAACCCCTAGAAGCATCATGACCCCATAAGTTTTTTCAAGAAATTAGGATGTAATCGAAGTTGAAAATTAAAAATTGCAAATCGTTTTAGGTGTTCACCTTTTGGGTTAAAAGTAAAAATTATTTTATTCTGCAGGGCAATCCAATTATGGAAATACGAAACATATACAATTGTTTATGAGTTACTAACTTTTCATAATAAAATCCAATTTTTAAAAAAATAAATAAATCATGTATTTGTATTGCCGTGTCAGAAGAGCCTTACTGTTTTATTTTTTTCATTGATGATGCTTTATGAGGACTTTTTTATTTAGAGGAGAGCTGAATTTTTCTGCTACCATTTTGAGGCTACATATAAAATTTTGATAATTATAATTACATTTTTTTGGGGGGGGCAAATGAACCAAAAATAGCGATTCTTTTCTTTTTTTTTATTTTTGTACAATTCTGTTGATACAAATACAGTGATACCTAATTATAATTTATTTTATATTTTACTACTTTCATGTCACCATAATACAAAAATACCTAAATAACTTTAAGTAGAAAAGTTTGCTAGTTTTGTCTAGGGGATAATGATTATAGCAGAAGAAAGTAGCCATTGGGCTCCTTCCTCGGCAGAAACCTGTCCTGGAATGCAGAGTACAAGCAGTAGGACAGGCTCTGTAAGATACTTTCTGGTTAGACTGACTGACATAACTAAGCATGTGCTCAGTCAGTCTGATAGTCAGCTCTACAATGCAAAGGAGACTGAGGGTTGTATTATCATTGAGCTTTATGTCAAATAAAAGAGTGCATACATACAACATATGTATATACACAGTAACTCAAAAGTGAGTAGACTCCTCACATTTCTATACATTTTGTAATATATATTTTTATCAGACAACACTGAAGATAAAACACGTTGAAACATTGTAAAATAGTCAGTGTACAGCTTGTATAACTTATAACTATAGTGTAAATTTGGTGTGTCCTCAAAATAACTCAACACACAGCCATCAATGTCTAAACTGCTGCCAACAAAAGTGTTATGGAAATTTAAGTTATTTTAAGTTTTCGTTCCTGTGGATTTACTTGGTGACTAAGTTTGCAATTTTTAATGAGACAAAATGGCTGTGACTTCTATCTTAATCTGCTTCTTCCATTTATTTTGTTTAACTGAGTACTCAACACTGCTGATCTTCTGTACTGAATCAACTCTGCTATGTTGACAGACATTTCTTCTTTCTGCTAGAAGGATACTTCCCTATATTTTCTTTAGTTCCCTATTTTTGTAGAAATTGATTTCTTGCCCAGAAAATGACTGTCTGTAGACCTTTTGACAGGAAAATATAGTATTAGGCAAGTTGACTGCAGTTTGTATCCAAGATAAATTGTTACGGGTGTCCCTGCGACCCCCGTGTCGGGTCGCAGGCACACCCGCAACTCCGCAGCGTCTCCTGCTGCGGCGGTGCCGCAGACCGACGCTCGGGCTGCGGACAATCCGTCGTGCTCTGCATTGACTTACCTCTCCACGCTCATGTTTCCGTCCGGGCGCGCGCTCCTTCTGTTTTCCGGGTGGCGCGCGCTCCCCTAGCGGGCGCGCGCGGCACTACAGGAAAATTTAAAGGGACAGCACGCAGGTGATTGGTTCTCACCTGGTGCTGTTCCTATTTTAGCTCTGCCCCGGCCTAGGCACAGGGCCGAATCGATAGGGCCCTGTGCCTGGAGAGGAAGCGTGCTCTAACTGCCTAGTTCCATTACCGTGTACCGTTACTCTCTGCTCCGTCCTGTGACCACGAATCTTGCCGCCTGCCCTGACCTTCTGCCCGTCCTTACCAAAAAACCTTTGCCGCCTGCACTGACCTTCTGCCTGTCCCCGACCACGAGCTTGCTCCTCGTTTCTGTACCGCTGGCGCCTCGGGTGCCCCCGCAAGCAAGTCACTCAGGGTTAGTGCCCTGGTTAGTAATCCGCCGCAGCAAGTCCATCCCGCTTTGCGGCGGGCTCTGGTGAAAACCGGACCTACTTAGATTCCACTCCCTGGCGTGGCTTACGCCATCGCTTGCGGTGGTCCAGAGGATCCACTACCATCTCTGCAACAGTTCGATTCGGCCATGGATCCCGCCAAGGTGCCTCTACCAAGTGACTCTAACCTCTCCGCCATTGTGGCCCGCAGTCCAAGCAGATCGCTCAGCAAGCCCAACAGCTTAACCAGCTATCTCTATGATGCAGCAGCTTCTCACCACCCGCAGCAGCAGTCAGCTGCCGTGGCAGTTTCCCGCGCAGCCGCTCCCGCTATGTTCCGCGTTGTCCGCAGGCCCGAAGCTCCGTTGTCTATGCCAACAAAGTTTGATGGGATTCAAAGGCCTGCAGGGGTTTCATCACCCAATGCTTACTCCCGTGGAACTCATGGCCGGACAGTTCCCATCAGAAAGGCTAAAGTGGCTTTCGTGGTCAGTCTTCTGTCTGGGAAGGCCCTAGCTTGGGCAACCCGCTGTGGGACCGAGATGATCCCGTCACGGCCAATCTGGGTACGTTTCTTCAGGAGTTCCGAAGTGTCTTCGAGGAACCTGGCCGCGCATCTTCAGCGGAAACCCCCGTTACTAAAACCTCCAGCAAGGAAACTCCTCCGTAGGTGGACTAAGCTGTGCAATTCCGCACTCTGGCGTCCGAGTTGGCATGGAACGACGCGGCATTATGCGCCACTTTCAAGAAGGGTCTTTCCAGCCAGGTTAAGGACGCCCCCCTCCACCGGGACCCCCCGTCCTCATTAGTGAGCTGATCCATCTGGCGACCCGGATTGATATCCGTTTCTCGGAGAGGCGTGAGGATACTCCGCCAGGAACGTGGCCCAACCCTAACACGTCGCCTACCCCGTCTTGCACCGGTGTTCCTTCGGCCTCCACTCCCTTTCCTTCCCAGCCAGCCGTGGAAGAGGCCATGCAAGTGGACAAAAGCCCACCTAACTCCCGCCAAGAAATTGACCCGACGACGTGAGGGGAATCTATGCCTCTACTGGGGCAGCCCCGAACACCTCCTCAGGGGTTGTCCGCTCCCGGGTCCTCTAGGCCGGGAAACGCAGCACCTAGGCTTCGTGGGAAAAGGCGTCCCTAGTTTTGAAGAATCCCTTTTTCCCTCGGCTAAATGCTGCCAGTTCGGGTCACAACTTAACTCCGGGGTCTCGTTCCAAGTGGCTGCCTTCCTGGATTCCGGATTCCGCCGGGAATTTTATGGAGGGCTGCATTTGGTGCCCAAAAAATACGTCTTTTCGGTGGTCCGCCTGGCCCAAACCCCTTGGTCATCCCCGTCTGTCTCCGGTGAGCTTCTGAACGACCCCATCACCTTTCGGACTGAACCGGTGATTCTTCAAGTAGGAGCCCTACACAAAGAAAAAGATCGCATTCTTCGTACTACCCCCGTTCCTCCTCAGCTGTTCCTCCTGGGGCTTCTTTGGCTGCAGTCCCCATGCCCCTTATGCTCGACTGGAAGACGGGCGAAGTTTTGCGTTGGGTCGAGATTGCCATCTCGCTGTCTAGAGGTACCTCGCCGGGTGCGCCCCTCTTTCTCCTTCTTTGCGGCTCCCAAACCATGTCAGGTCTACCTCAAGCCTACCAGGACCTCCCAAGATGCTTCTCTTGAGAAACCCAAGCAGATACTCTTCCTCCACATCGTCCCTACGATTGTCCTATTGAACCTGCTGCCTGGGATAGTCCAACCCCGGGGCAGGGTCTACCCCTCTCGGTACCTGAGACTCAGGCTATGTCGGCCAAACATAAAGGAGAATCTTCAGAAGGGCTTCATCCGTAAGTCTACCTCTCCTGCGGGTGCCGGGGTTCTTCTTTGGGGGAGAAGAAGGATGGGTCCTACGACCGGCATTGACTACCGCGGCTTAAACAAGATCACCATCAAGAACCGGTATCCATTGGCCCACTGATTACAGAACTGTTTGCCCGTCTCCGGGGAGCTAAAAGTTTTCTCCAAGCTGGACCTGCGGGGGGCCTACAACCCTCATTCGGATCCGAGAGGTGACGAGTGGAAGACCGCCTTTAATACTCGTAAATGGGCACTTTGAGTACCTCGTGATGCCCTTTTTCGGTTCTATGCAACGCTCCAGCAGTTTTTCCAGGAGTTTGTTAACGACATTTTCAGGGATCTCCTGTATGTATGCGTAGTTGTCTACTTGGAACAAACATCCTGGTGTTTTCGCCCAATTTGGAGACCCACCAGTCACATGTACGCCAGGTTCTGAAACGCCTGCGTGAAAACCCCTCTACGCCAAAACGGGAAAAAAGTGCCAGTTCCCACCGAACCAGCTTTCCGTTCCTCGGGTACATAATCTCGGACAAGGGTCTGCAAATGGACCCCGCTAACTGTCCGGCCGTCCTCCAGTGGCCTGACCTGTGGGTCTTGCGGCCATCCAACGTTTTTTGGGGTTTGCCAACTATTACAGACAATTCATCCCTCTTTTTCTCAACGTTGGTCGCCCCAATTGTGGCCCAAAACCCAGGAAACTCGCCAACCCCCGATTTTGGCCGCCAGCCGCCAAAGAGGCCTTCTCCAAATTAAAAGCCGCCTTCGCCTCAGCACCGGTCCTATCCCGTCCGGATACTGACTGCCCTTTCTTTTTTGGAGGTCGACGCCTCTTCCGTGGGCGCGGACTGTTCTTACCCAGAAGAGCCTAAGGGGAAATTCGGACCTGCGGGTTTTTCTCTAAAACCTTTTCGCCCGCAGAGAGGAACTCACCATCGGTGATCTGGGGTTGCTGGCCATTAAGCTTGCCTTGGAGGAATGCGCCACCTCCTGGAGGGTGTCGAAAACCCCGTCAACAATTCACGGATCAACAAAAATCTCCTTACCTCCCAAACTGGAACTGCGCACGGCTGAACCCACGCCAAGCCAGATGGTCACTGTTCTTTTCACTTTCCCATTTTGTTATACACTTTCGACCGGCAGAGGAAGAACGTTAAAGCAGATGCCCTGTCTCGTGCCTCCGATACTAGCGGTGAGGAGGGGCTAAGCCTCAGCACATTGTACCCCCCAGAACGGCTAATCTCCATGGCTCCCCCCAACTCTCCAGCACGCACCTCCGGGCAAGACGTTTTGTGCGCCCGGCACCCGGAAGAGGGTACTGAACTGGGGACAAGCTCCCAAATTGCCGGACACCCCGGGGTTCGAAGGTCAACTTCTCTGATTTCCCGTTTTTATTGGTGGCCGAACTAGCCAAAGACGTGAAGGGAAATTTGTTGAGGCATGTACTACTTGTGCTCGCAACAAGTCCCCCGCGCACCAAAACCCGGGGGGCCTGCTGCAACCTTTGCCCGTTCCCAACAGTCCTTGGGCCACAAACGCCATGGACTTTTATCACCGGGCCTCCTCCCTCTGACGGTAAACACAGTTATCTGGGTGGTCACTGACCGTTTTTCTTAAAATGGCCATTTCATTCCCTTGCTGGGCTCCCTTCGGCTCCTCGACTGCCCAGCAATTTTTAAACATATCTTCCGTTTTGCACGGAACTCCCCCTCCACATTGTCTCAGATCGAGGAGTACAGTTTGTCTCTAGATTTTGGCGGGGCCTCTGCTCTCTCCTACAAGTGGAACTGGACTTCTCTTCTGCATACCACCCACAGTCTAATGGGCAAGTGGAGAGAGTGAACCAAGTCTTGGGTACCTATCTCCGCCACTTCGTGTCCGCAAGACAGGATGATTTGTCGGGCCTATTGCCATGGGCGGAGTTCTCTTATTAACTCCCCGGACTCTGACTCTACTGGGGATCCCCTTCTCCCTTCTTCTTCGGTCGGCATCCCGCCCACCCCTCCCCTGCCCTCTGCCTCCTCCGATGTCCTGCGTGGATAGCCTGGTCCGCGACCTATCTGCCGTTTGGAAGGAGACTCGCCGATCCCTGCTTCAGGCCTCGGCCCGTTATGAAGGTTTCCCAAACGGGCAAGAAAAGAAGACCTCCACCTTCCTTTTGCCCCGGGTGTAAGGTGTGGCTGTCTGCCAGGTAGTCCGCTTTAAAATTCCCAGCTACAAGCTGGGTCCCCGATTCTTAGGTCCCTTTGAAATTCTCAGGCGCATCAATCCTGTGGCCTACAAGCCCTTTGGCTCCCTCCCGCCATGCGCATCCCACACTCCTTCCATGTCTCCCTGTGAAGCCAGTCCCTCCGTAACCCGGGTTCTCTCGGCCCGTGGTTTCCCCCCGTCTCCCGTAGCTGACCCACCAATGTCTTTGCCGTCAAGGAAATTTTGGCCATAAGACGGTTAGGGGGAGACGATTTTTTTGGTCGGGCTGGAAGGGGGTTTGGGCCAGAGGAAAGGTCATGGGAGCCGGAATAGAACATCCTGGATCGGGGCTTCTTGTCTAGGTTTATGCGGGCCAGAAAGAGGGGGAGGCCAAAGGGGGGGGTACTGTTACGGGTGTCCCTGCGACCCCCGTGTCGGGTCGCAGGCACACCCGCAACTCCGCAGCGTCTCCTGCTGCGGCCGGTACCGCAGCCCGAGCGTCGGGCTGCGGACACTCCGGCGTGCCCCGCATTGACTTACCTCGCCACCTCCTGTGTCCGTCCCCGGCGCGCGCTCACTGCTGGTTTCCGGGTGCGCGCGCTCCCCCTAGCGGGCGCGCGCCCGGGCACAAAAGGAAAATTAAAGGGGACAGCACCAGGGGATTGGTTCTCACCTGCAGCGGTTCCTAATTTAGCTCTGCCCCTACCTAGGAACAGGGCCGAATCGATATGCCCTGGGGCCTAAGAGGAAGCGTTCTCTAACTGCCTAGTTCCATTACCGTTTTACCCTACTCTCTGCCTCCGTCCTGTGACCCCGAATCTTGCCGCCTGTCCTGACCTTCTGCCCGTCCTTGACCAGAACCTTTGCCGCCTGCACTGACCTTCTGCCTGTCCCCGACCAGAGCTTGCTCCACGATTCTGTACCGCACAGCCCTCGGCTGCCACCGCAAGCAAGTCACGGCAGGGGTAGGGACCTGGTAGTAATCCGCCGACAGAAGTCCATCCCGCTTTGCGGCGGGCTCTGGTGAAAACCGGACCTACTTAGATTCCACTCCCTGGCGTGGCTTACGCCATCGCTTGCGGTGGTCCAGAGGATCCACTACCATCTCTGCAACATAAATTTTGAAATAAAACTAAAAATATAGGGTTCTGGTCTGAATAAACCTCCACCAATCACATATAGAATAAAGTTATGGGGTATGTGTATTTAACAGTAACCAATAATCTTATCAGGGTGGGCTTTGGTATGATAATTATGGGGAGGCTTAATTTAGTTGTTTGATCAATAGAATATGTAATCCATGCATAAAGACATATAATGACGTATTGTTTTGCTAATATATTAAAAACATGATCCACCTTAAACAAAAGTTATATAAACTCATGTATTGCTTGTAAAAAAAACAGAAGATTTGCATTGACAACTGTGTCAGCATCTCTTTTCACTCATATGCATATGTCTTAATTATGAATTATTGATTAATTTGGAAACTTGAAAACCACATTACAAGGTTAAGGAGGGTCTTGAGAAGCCCCCCCCCCCATAACAAAAGTGAGTACACCCCTAAGTGAAAATGGACAAATTGTACCCAAATTGTTAATATTTTGTGCGGCCACCACTATTTTCCAGCACTGCCTTAACTCTCTTGAACATGGAGTTCAGTAGCGCTTCAAAGGATGGCACTCCTCCATGATGAAATCATGGAACTGGTGGATGTTAGAAACCTTGCGCTCCTCCAATTTCATTTAAGGATGCCCCACAGATGCTCAGTTGGATTTAGGTATGGAGACATGCTTGGCCAATCCAGCACAGTACCCTCATTTTTTTAAGCAAGGCAGTGGTCTTCTTAGAGGTGGGTTTTGGGTCATTATTATTTTGGAATCCTGCCCTGCAACCCAGAAGGGAGGGGATCATGTTCTGCTTCAGTATGTCACAGCACATGTTGGAATTCATGGTTCCTTCATGGTTCTTTCAATGAACTGTAACTCCCCACTCATGCAGCCCCAAACCATGACACTCCCACCATCATGCTTGACTGTAAGAAACACCTGTTTTTGTACTCCTCACATGGAAGCTGCCACTCACACTTGACACCATTCTGAACCAAATAAGTTTATCTTGGTTTCATCAGAACACACAACATGGTTCTATACATCCATGTCCTTACTCTGGTTGTCTTCAGCAAACTGTCTGTGGGCTTTCTTTTGCATCATCTTTAGAAAAGACAGCCATGAAGATCAATTTAATGCAGTGTGTGGCATATGGTCTGAGCACTTTCAGGGTGCCTCCCCACCTCTTTAAGTTCTGCAGCAATGCTGGCAGCACTCATGTTTTAAAAAGACAATCTTTGGATGTGACATTGAGCATGTGCACTCAACTTCTTTGGTTGACCATGGTGAGGCTTGTTCTGAGTATAACTTGTCTTGTTAAACCACTTTATGGTTTTGTCCAACAAGCTACAGCTCAGTTTCATGGTGTTGACAATCTTCTTATAGCCTTGGTCATCTTTATGGGGAGCAACAATTCTTTTTTTCAGTTCCTGTGTGGGTTCTTTTCCATGATGTGGCATGTTGTACTTCCAGTGTCCAGTATGAGCTCATGTAAGAGTGATTACACCAAATTTAACACACCTGCTCCCTATTCACACCTTTTAACACTAACGAGTCACATAACACCTTTGAGTAGTGTTGAGCGATTTTTATCGACAAAGTTGAAATCGGCAAGGTTTTTATGGTGATCGAAATTTCCAGATCATGCGATAATTAAGGTTAAAATCTGTGCATCATCTATTAAGATCGCGCCTTTTTCGGCGCTTCCTGTAATTTTGGCGGCCAGCAAATCAGATTACAGAATAGAGCAGGGTGAGATGTGTGTGCGACGTCATGACTGGGATGTGTATGGTTGCGATTGGCTGAAAAATCACATGACCTCGTTTTACATAGAACAGCGTTTCCTGTTTCAGCCTCAGTGTCTCTCAGCGTCTCATAGGGATAGGACCTGTGCTCTGCCTGTGGCCAAACAGCTCAGCGAAATTAGTCTATTTCTGCACAGAGAAACCTCTACTATTAGCTGTGATTCTTCCAATTTAGTTAGATTAGAGATATGAAGATTTTATGTAGTTAGCTAGAGAATTTTAAAGCAGCATCTACCGCTGTAAATTCACGGCGGTGGGAGCGGGGGGGGGTGGGGGTGTCCGCGGGCGAACACAGACAAGCTCTATCTATAAAGAACACTGGATAAAGTTCACCAAAACTTAGTGTAGACATTGTAGTGGAATATCTTTATTATTAACAGTTTGCTATTGAAATATTTCCTGGATATTGGCAGCCTGAACTTATATTGGATAAACATCATTTCTAGTAAACTGCAGGTCTCTTTGTTAGCTGCAAAACTCCACTTTTATTATCAGTATACATTTCAGATAGGTGTTCAATTTTACCCATTACACCTGTGACTGTTGATATATCCACCTTGCACTTAAATTACAATCCAGCAATCTTGTAGTCAGCACAGGTTGTTTGTTGCCAAAAATACCGTGTATCGTACGAAAACATCACAGTTACGTGTTTTTTTACTTTTGCGCACCAGCACTGTTCATTGACGCAGAATCTACGTAAATCTTAAAACAGCAATTCTATATTCACCACAGGTGAATTGAAAGGTGCAAAAAATACCGTTTATTATATCAAAACATAACAGTTACGTGTTTTTTGACTTTTGCGCACCCAGCACTGTTCATTGACGCAGCAACAAATAAAATCTTAAAACAGCAATTCTATATTCACCACAGGTGAATTGAAAGGTGCAAAAAATACAGTTTATTATATCAAAACATAACAGTTACGTGTTTTTTTTAGTTTGCGCACCCAGCACTGTTCATTGACGCAGCATCTACGTAAATCTTAAAACAGCAATTCTATATTCACCACAGGTGAATTGAAAGTGCAAAAAAATACCGTTTATTATATCAAAACATAACAGTTATGTGTTTTTGACTTTTGCGCACCCAGCATGTTCATGGACGCAGAATATACGAAATTCTTAAAACAGAAATACTATATTCACAACCGGTTATTTTAATGGTGCAAAAATACCGTTTATTATATCAAAACATAACAGCTACGTGTTTTTTGACTTTTGCGCACCCAGCACTGTTCATTGACGCAGCATCTACGTAAATCTTAAAACAGCAATTCTATATTCACCACAGGTGAATTGAAAGGTGCAAAAAATACCGTTTATTATATCAAAACATAACAGTTACGTGTTTTTTGACTTTTGCGCACCCAGCACTGTCATTGACGCAGCATCTACGTAAATCTTAAAACAGCAATTCTATATTCACCACAGGTGAATTGAAAGGTGCAAAAAATACCGTTTATTATATCAAAACATAACAGTTACGTGTTTTTGACTTTTGCGCACCCAGCAACTGTTCATTGACGAAGCATCTACGTAAATCTTAAAACATCAATTCTATATTAACCACAGGTTATTTTAAATTTGCAAAAATACCGTTTATTATATCAAAACATAACAGTTACGTGTTTCTTGACTTTTGCGCACCCACCCATTGGTTCATTGACGCAAGCCCCAAAAATTTTTTAAAACAGCAATTCAAATTTCACCACGGGTTAAATTTGAAAGGTGAAAAAAATACTTTTTATTATATCAAAACTTAACATTTAAACGTGTTTTTTGACTTTTCCCGCACCCACCCACTTTTCATTGACGCAGCATCTACGTAAATCTTAAAACAAAAATTATATTCCCCCACAGGTGAATTGAAAGGTGCAAAAAAAAACCGTTTATTATCCCCAAAACATAACAGATACTTTTTTTGGACTTTTGCCCAGTCCAGTTTTGTTGAAAAGGACACCTTCCCATTTAAATTTAAAATCCAGAATTTTTTTTGATTAAAGGGTTTTTAAAGAATAGCTGTGATTTGCCGTTTTAATAAAAGATTTTCCCAAAACTTTTCCCAAATCCCTTCTAAAAATTTTTATTTTCCCCCTAAAACATGGAGCGAAATGCGGGTTTGGTTAAGCGAGAAAAAGAGGGGGGTAGAAAAATTTGGGGGGTAGAGGGACGAGAAAAGGGGTGCTCCTTCCATTTGCGGGGGACAACAGGGCATGCCAGGGATCGCAGTTTTGCAGGACTGTCACCCTGCCCTCGCGGGGTCGGGGCCCTGGGGGAACCCAAAGGGTAACGAAAAATCGTCCCCAAATTTTTTCCTTCAGTTTTTTAATGAAACCCTCCCTTTCTAGCAGTTTTTCCCTCCTCGTCCCCCGCAGCCCCAAACGGCCAAAATTAAACGTCACCCGCATCATCACCATCCGTCCAACAAAAGCACCCCAAAAATGTAAAATTGGGTTGTACCCCCCCACTGTGGATTTTTCCATTGTTTTGAAGACCTTTTTGTTTGAAAAAATCCCGGTTTGGGGGTTCAAAGGCATGTTAAAAGATCAAGGGGATGTTTTTAGTCTGCTTTTGACGCCCAGTTTACTGATCCCTTCAGAGGGGGGAAGGGAAAAAGCCGGTCAATGGGCAAAAACCCCGGGCGGTCGGCAACCCCTTGCAGGGCCCTTGATTTTTTAGCCCGCATTTTCTGGATGCAAAAAGTCAGGACGACCAACCCAGGGGGTGTTGATGAAAGGATGATGATGATGACGGACATTGCGGATCCATCCTGGTCTTTTTCCGCAGAATTTGCTTGCCGAAGCGCTTATCAGTGGACAAGGGAGGAGACGATGGTGGTAGTGTCAATTACGGGTCCCGCAACAAAAAAGGGAGTGGAGTGGCGAGGTTGTGGGTCGCAGAAGTCCGCTGATATTGATTCACCGCAGCCACGTGGGGGTTTTCAGCGCAAACCCCCGACTCCTCGCTTATCGCCGTCAAAAAAGGTCCAGGGACTGGATCTCAAGCCGGGGCCTTCTTTGAGAAAGGCCTCTGATTCACCCAGCGAAGTTCATATGCAGCCTTGCCGGTAAAACGCATAAGTAGGAGGCCATGAACCTTAAGTGGTTAACCACCACCAACATGTCTGTTCACATGCAGCGAAATGCATGAGGTGAAATGGTGGGAACACTTGGCCAAAAAAAGGCCAGGACCGACGCCGGCCTCAACCACTGTCACACCCTTGTCTCCGCTCTCCTCTCCTACGCACCACCCAAGCGTTTCCTCAGCTGCCCATGTTCTCAGAAGTCATGATCAGGGATCAGCTCCGCTTCAGCCTCCACCGTCGCCTGAGGTACCACCAGCACACCTGAGGGACCTCAATCCTACTCCTTATCCATTCCGCAAGTTTGACGTCATGCACGCCGTATACAGCGGCCAGTCTAGGCAGCAGGCCTTTCTGTCTTCCAGGTTTGGGAGCAGAAGAAAAAGAAACACCTTTTAACCCAAACAATCCCCTAAAGCCAAAAGCTGAATGTCAGCATTGCCAGGCTTTTGCCTTGGAAATGTTGCCTCTCGTCTGGTGGACACAGCTGGGTTCCGCCACGTCATTGGCCCTCGCCTGACCCCAATACCAGATGCCGAGCAGGCATTTCTTTGCAGACAAAGCCGCCCGCCTGGCCAGCCACGTGTCATCTAAAATTCAAGCGCGTTGTTGATCATGTGTCCGGAAAAGTACATATCACCACCGAAAAAAAACCACATGGACTAGTATGCACGGCCAAGGCGTATTTCTCTGTTACAGCATCACTGGGTAAGCTGGGTGGATGTTCCTATGAGGGGTTGACGGTGGCTCTCAGGCCTCGAGCGCACGCTCTTTACAAACGCAGGGATGGAGCAGGGTTTCTTTCCCCAAGGTCAACTGGTGGCATAACGTGCCCACAGACACCAAGCCCTGTTGAAATTAATCGGGCCTTGGGACCGTCCACCCCCACAGGTCAGGAGCTGTGGACGGCCTCTAAGCAACGAGACCGAGCGTTTGGCGGGTGACAAAGAACCTTGTGCCAGGCAAGGTGGTGTGCGATAACGGGCGAAATTGCTGGCCGCCCTTAAGATCGGTAGGCTGGAGCACATCCCTTGCCTGGCACATGTCATGAACCTTGTCGTCCAGAAATTCACTAAAGAGCTAACGGGTCTGGACTGCCTGCTGAAGAAGGCTCGAGGTCTGAGTTCGCACTTCCGCCGTTCGCACCCTGCTTCATCCGGCGTGGCTGCGGTGCAGCGCAGCTCGGCCTCCCCGTCAACCGTCTCATTGTTGACGTGGCAACACGCTGGAATTCCACCCCCCACATGCTCCAGCGATTGTGGCAGCAGCGCAATGCCATTACGCAGTACGAAGTGACACATGGCCTGACAAGCAACGGTACGCACCTCGGGGTGTTGAACCACCGAGAGTGGAGGCAGGTGGAAAGAGCTCTGCACCATTCCTTTCCAGTTTTGAAGAAGCCACCAAAATGGTCAGTGCGGACAATGCCCTTGTCAGCATGAGGGATTGTGGGGATCTTAGTTTGGAACCCATCGTTGGACACTCTGAAACAACAGGTCCCGCCAGCGACGGAGGAGGAGACGGACACAGATGCGGACACTGAGCCTTTCTCTCCGTCAAATCCACAGGGCCCGACAGTTTCACAATTTCATCGGTCTTCATTAGGCAGTGGTTCGGGGTCCAGAGCTAGTGCAAGGTGGTGCATCAGCTCTCAGGTGCATCATCTCAGGCAAGTCAGGGCTGTGCTGAAGCTGTGCCGGAGGCAGCGGAGGAGGGAGGGAGGAGGAAGAGGAGGAGGTATTCCTAGACACCGATGTTACCGACGTCCTTGCCTTGGAAAGAGTTTGGCGCGAATTTGAGGCGGAGGAGGAAGATGAGGAAAATCAGTTTGCTAGTGCCCCTCAACCCAGAGGCTTGGCAAATCAAGGCTCCATCTCTCACATGAGTGCTTGGATGATCCATTTCCTCCAACATGATCCTCGCATTAAGGCCATCAAAATGAACAACAGTTACTGGGTGGCCACCCTCCTGGATCCCCGGTACAAAACAAAAATCAGCACTTTCCTTCCACCCACCCAAAAAGAAAGTAAAATTCAGGAAATGGAGACCTTGCATATTGATAAACTGGAGACATCTGTTGCGTCTGCTTCACGTTTGCCAAATGTCACGGTGGAACAACATCAGCGACGTTACAGCAGTAGAGTGCCAAGTAGGCGTAGCCAAGGCAAATGGGGGCCCAA
>JAODAL010073347.1:0-14766 GCA_025379985.1 Phyllomedusa bahiana | reverse complement strand
TCAGGTTAAAATTTCAGCAATAGGAAATCAGCATAAGTTTATAGTGTATCCTGGTTCCAGGCAACTGTCTGTCACGTCCCCACAATGCATGTGGGCACGTGACGTCACCAGAAAACCCCGGGTGCGCATTCAGCATCCGCCGGGTTAGGAACCGGAAACGGCGCTCACGCCGTTTTTTGCGCCGAGTCGGGGGCAGGAGCTCACTCCTGCCCCCCGCACCCGCGAGGGTCGCGACCACGATGTCGCGACATCGGGGGGGTTAATCCCCCGGGGCCGGGAGCGCACTCCGGCCGGGGGTGGGGCATGATCCAGCGGTAATATACCGTGGTTTCATCCCGCGATCTTGCGCGCTCCCGCTTGTGAGCGCGAAAGATTGCCGTGAGTACCATACGGCAATTTGGGGGAACCCCTCCCCGACATTGACTTTGGTAGGGCAAATGTGGAAGGGGAAAAATTTTCATCTATTTATTGCAATTTTCTTATTTTTCCCTAAACTTTTTATGCATGTTTTAAAGGGAACCTGTCACATAGATTATGCCCCCTTGGGGGGCACACAACCCAGTGTCAGACCTGCTTTCCCAACGCTGTGTCCTTATTCTGAAAGATGTGGAGTTTTAGAGTTTTAATGCCAAATCTTATTCAGACAGGTTTACCCCCGCCCACCAAAGGCAGCCCCGCCCCCGACAGTTTCTCACATTATTCGTCCCTTTTAAAGTAATAGGTTTTATCTTGGGGGTGGGCGGGGGCTAACCAGAGGGGCGGGTTGAAAAAAAAACGACTCTTTATAGACTCTTTTTTTACTGAAAACTGCGATTTTTCTAGCTTGTGCTGCCCTCAGAAAGGGGGGGCAAAAAACTATTGACGGGTTCTCTTTTTTTTTTTCAATTTTTTTACATTTTATAGCTTTATGTACATGGCATTTCAGTTTTTATGTAGTGTTTTTTGATTATTTTGTTAAAGTAAAATAAGACTATAAAAACGAATATATATATAGCAAAATAATTTTACAAATAATAATATAAATTAATATACCCACATACAGTAGTTCACAAAAATAATACACCCTTTAAAAATTTTTTCAGGGGACAACACTAAAGATGGACATTTGAACAAATGAAAGTAGTCAGTCCCCGGCCTTGTATCACGGGGGAATGGGGTGACTCAAAAAACAAGAACTAAATGTAAAAACCCGGGGGGAAAAAATGGGGACCCCCCTAAATGGCAACAAAAGTAAGTACACCCATAAGGGACAGCAAAAGTGAGTACAACCCCAAAGTGACAACAAATGTGAGGACACCCCTAAGTGACAATTGACAAATTGTGTCTAAAGTGTCAGTATTTTATGTGGCCGCCATTATTTTCCAGCTCTGCCTTAACTCTCTTGGCTGGGGGCACTAAATAAAAGGGCCAGCCACTGGAACCCTTTTCCCCTCCCCTTATTATTATATTATTATTTTTTATTTTAAAGGCCATTGTTTCCCGGGCGCTGACATTAAAGGGGGGTTCATAATTACTTTAAGTCAAACGAGAAGTGAAAAGGGAAAATGAAAAAGGGCCGACAGGGGAGAGAGGACCCACCCGCAGGGTAAAAATTTACAAGGGGGGGGAAAGGGAAAGGGAGGTCCATGACGACATCCGGAGGCGGGATGGTAGAGACCTTGTGCCCCTCCCCCTTCTGTTTGAGGGGGCCCCCACAGATGCCCCATGGGGTTTGGGTTGGAGACGTTTGGGTTTTCCCCGCACCTTTACCCTCATTTTTTAGCGAGGCAGGGGGTTTTGGGGTGTTTGAGGTTATTATGTTGTACTGCCCTGCGGCCCAAAGGGAGGGGCTGCTCTCATCAGGATGTCCAGACTAGGCATTCATGGTTTTCCCCTCAATGAACTGTAGCTCCCCCCGCGGCAGCACTCATGACCCCAAAAACCATGACATCCCACCACCACTTGACTAAGGCAGACACATTTGTCTTGTCCTCCTCACCGGTTCCGCCCCAAACCCCGCTTGAAACCACTAAAACCAAATAAGTTCACTTGGTCCACAGCACGGGACGGGGTTTCCAAAAATCCTGTCCTTAGTTGTTGTCTTCAGCAAACTTTTTTGCGGGTTTTCATGTGCATCAACAGCCATGCAGCCCAAATTGTTTGCAGTGTGCGGCTAGTCGACACTGAAGGCGACTCCCCCCCCTCTGTAACCCCCTGCAGCAATGCTGGCCTGCACTCATATCTGGATATGACGCTGAGCACGTACACTCAGCTTCTTTGGTTGACCACTTCTTTGGTTACTAGGGCATAGTTTTAACGGTTGAAAAAGAACTGTCCATCAAAGGGGGAACCTTCTTGTTAAACCCTGTTGGGCTTTTGGCCCCCCGCTGCCGCCAGTTCGGGTTTTGCGCTGAGCTCGTGCAGGGTGTTGGCGCGTAGCTAGTGTCAGGGTGTTGGGCCCCCCCTGCAGTCAGGGGAGGGGTTGGCCCCCGCCTGCGCTCGTGTCAGGGGGTTGGCGCGCAGCTCATGTCAGGGTGTTGGGCCCCCCCCTGCAATCGTGTCAGGGGTTGGCGCTGCAGCTCAGTTCGGGGGTTTTCGCTGACTCAGTGTAGGGGGTTGCGCTGCAGCTCAGGTCAGGGTGCGGCGCTGCAGCTCATGTAGGTGCTGGCCTGCAGCCATGAGGGTGCTGGCCGCAGCTCATGTCGGGTGCTGGCGCGCAGCTCAGTTCGGGTGTTGGCCCCCACGCGCAGGTCAGGGTAGGGGGTTTGGCCCCCCCCGCTGCAGCCAGTGTCAGGGTGTTTTTGGCCCCCGCGCTGAGCTCGGCAGGGTGTTTGGCCCCCCCGCTGCGCTCAGTGTCGGTTTGGCCCCCGCGCTGCGTCAGTGTCAGGGGGTTGGCCCCCCCTGCAGCTCAGTGTCAGGGGGTTGGCCCCCGCGTGCGCTCATGTCCCGGGGTTGGCCCCCGCGCTGCAGCTCAGTGCAAGGGTTTGCGCTGCAGCTCATTCAGGGTGTTGGTCCCGCGCTGCAGCTCATTAGGGTGTTGTCCCCCGCTGCAGCTCAGTGTCGGGTGTTGGCCCCCCCCCCCCCCCCAAAGCTCAGTGTCAGGGTGTTGGCCCCCCGCGCAGCTCAGTGTCAGGGTTTGGCCCCCGCGCTGCAGCTATGTCAGGGTGTTGGCCCCCCCCCTGCAGCTCATGTCAGGGTGTTGGCGCGCAGCTCAGTGTCAGGGTGTTGGTCCCCCTGCTGCAGCTCGGGGCAGGGTGTTGGCCCCCAGCTGCAGCCGTGTCCCGGGTGTTGGCCCCCGCGCGCAGCTCGGGGGGGCAGGGGTTGGCCCCCCCCTGCAGCTCGGTGTCAGGGGGGTTTGGCCCCCCGCTGCAGCTCGGGGGCAGGGTGTTGGCCCCCGCGCTGCAGCCGGTGTAGGGTTTTGGGGGCCCCGCGCGCAGCTCGTGTCAGGGTGTTGGCCCCCCCGCGCAGCTCTGTCAGGGTGTTGGGCCCCCCCGCTGCAGCTCGGTTCAGGGTGTTGGCCCCCCCGCTGCAGCTCAGTGTAGGGTTGGCCCCCGCGCTGCCTCAGTTCAGGGTGTTGGGGCCCCCCCCGCGCAGCTCAGTGTCAGGGTGTTGGGCCCCCCCGCACACTCAGTGTCAGGGTGTTGGGCGCGCTCAGTGTCAGGGGTTGGCCCCCCCCTGCGCTCAGGGCCCGGTGTTGGCCCCCGCGCTGCAGCTCTGTGGGTGTTGACCCCGCGTGCAGCTCATGTCGGGTTTGGTCCCCCCGCTGCGCCAGTGTCGGGTGTTGGCCCCCCGCTGCAGCTCATGTCAGGGGGGTTGGTCCCCCCGCTGCACTCAGTGTCAGGTTGGTGGCCCCCCCGCAGTTCAGTGTCAGGGTCTTGCCCCCCCGCTGCAGCTTATTTCAGGGGTTGGGGCCCGACTCCGTGCAGGGTGTTGGCGCTGCAGCTCAGTGTCAGGGTGTTGGGGCTGCAGCCATGTAGGGGGTTGGCCCCCGCACGAGCTCGTGTCAGGGTGTTGGGCCCCCCCCGCGCTCAGTGTCAGGTGGGGTTGGGCCCCGCGCTGCAGCCGTGTCAGGGGGTTGGCGCTGCAGCTCAGGCAGGGGGTTGGCGCGCAGCCATTTAGGGTGTCGCGCTGCAGCTCTGTCGGGTGTTGGCCTCCGCGTGCGTCAGTGCAGGGTGCTGGCGCTCAGCTCAGGGGCAGGGTGCTGGGTTCTTCTTATAGCCTCGGGCCAACTTTATGTAGAAACAACCCAATCATTTTTTCAAACCCCCAGACAGTTCTTTGCCAGGAGCCATGGTTTTCTTCCAGTGACCAAAATAGAGGTGTGAAGCGATAACACCAAACAAAAACCATGTCCCCATTACACCTGGACCTCGTAACATAACGAGCACACGACACCCGAAGGGGGGAAAAGGCAAATTGGGGACAATTTGTCCTTTTTACTTAGGGGGGTATAACTTTTTTTGCCCCTGTTTAGAAAAAGAGGCTGTACGTAAATTATCATTTCTATATTAAAATTTTTAGAATTTTTTTTACTTTTAACCTTTCACTAAACTTCAGTCCTCATTTGTTTCCATTTTAAATTTCATATTTATGAAATTCTACAGGTAAATTTAATATTTTTTTCGAATTCTACATTTAGAATTTTGCTTGCTATGTATTTCAGTTTTTTTTAATTACCAAATAAAGTTTTTTTTTGTGTTTTTTTTTTTTTATTTAAAAATTTTTCAAGCTTGAATTAAACATGTTCCTGCACAGCTTTTTTGGCAAAAGGTCACTTCAGATTTTAAGCTCAATCTACAAGTGGACTTAAAAGGGAATGCAAAATATTAAGGACAATCATATACTTCTCTAGATCTTATTGTGGTTAAAAAAAATGCATACAAAAAAACCATCAAAAACTTTTTACCAAAAATGCTGTGTGTGAAACCGGCCTTTTAGCATTTTGGTCAGAATTGGGCCCCATATTTGGGCCATAAATTCAACGCGAAGCTGTTTTCCCGTGAAATCTGAAGGTAATAACCTTTTGTTAAATTTTTAGAAGGAACACGATGGTTTTTTTTAAAAATCTAAAACGGCCTGAAACTTTTTTTTTTTTTTTTTTTGATTTTTTTTTTATTATTTGAAATGTTCAGTTGACGGAAATAATTTTATTATGAAGAGATGGGAGCACAGTGAGGGCCCCTGGAGCAGCGCAGATTAATGTGGAGAAATATTAAAAGGCCCGAGCTATTAACAAAAGCAGAATAAGACGTCTTTTTCACTTGAATTAAGGAAAGTATTCCGCTGAAACGGGTGATAGAGGCGGTGTGCTCAGAAAGGCGGAAGCAAAAGAAAAAGAAAGAATGGAAAAAAAATGTGAAAATAGGTCAACACCAAAAAAAACCCCATAAAAAGTGAAAAAAATTTTGAAAAAATAACGGCTATTGGGAATTTTGAAGGCCTTATTAAAAGGTTCCAAAAAAGGGCTATCGTACCGGGGTGGAAAGGTATTTGGTGCCCCCGGTATAAAGGGACAAACCCCCCCTAAATGGGAAAAATTTTGCCCCACGCCCCCATGACCCCTTTCACCCCCCTTTTCTCCCTTTGATGACGTGGCGCCCCAGTCAGTCATTATATGCCGGCCCTGGGCGTCATAATTTTTGGGGCCCCCACGCCCTGGCCAAAGCATAGTGGTATCCTTTTAGAACCGAACCCCGGCCATAGGTATCAGGCCCTTTTTGGCAGGGCCCAGACAAAAATACTCCAGAACGTCCTTATGGCGCCCAAAAAATCAACCTCATTCATCAAACCCCCATTTGGAGATATGTCCTCAATTCCAGGTGACGGATTTTTAAAAAAGCCTTTTCACATAGTGTTTACTTGGTTAACCAGGTCTCCCTTAACTGGGAAAAAAAAGTAGTTTTACCCTTTTTTGATTTAAAAAAACCCTCACCCTGCATTCCTAGACCCTAACCCCGGCCAAAAAATTTGGGCCTCTTTTTGACCATGATAGGAATACTACCAGTACTACCTTCATGGGACCCCAGGTCCAAATAACCCAACCTCAGTGTCATTAGAACACCAGAAATGGGCCCCTTTTGGGGGAAGTCAGTCAATTCCAGGCTGACCATTTAAAGAATTTCTTTTTTCTTTTTTTCATCCAGGGCAAAAATGTAGTAGCTCACCTTGTCCTGTATGTAAATACCCTGGCCAAAGCATAGCGGTATCCTTTCTAGAACCAGACAGCCAGGCTATATGGCATGCCAGCCCCTCCCAGCTATACCTCTACTCTTAATACCAAAAAAGTTAAGTAAATATAATGTTTTTCTAATAGAATATACTCTTTTTTTTTTTTTTATTTAGATTTTTTTATTATTTCTATTTTTTTCTCTGGACTGGGAATGCAATTTTTGTGACCACGGTGAATGAATTGGGAAGGACGGGGCTCATGTATATTTGGATTTTCATTCAAAACTAGCAAACATGCATTAGGCTACAGTAGGTCACCAGACAATGTAGACATAAATGCAATAACAAGACGCAACATCTTCTGAAGTATTCGTAGTATTTGGTTGCCTCCAACATGCAAAAGTCAACTGTAAATTGTAAAGGATGTACCCATCTAACACATTGATGGTATATCAGTAGGTTATGCCATCAATGTCTAATTGGTGCTGGCTCCACCTCTGGGACACACCAAAACTGGGAATGGCCCCAAAAGTCTTGCTCAGAAAAGAAAGTTGGGTTTGGGATGCGCCAACCTCCATTCTCCCTCTGGGAGTTCCCATACAGAGAAACACGTTTTCTCCAATCTGTTTTAAGGACCGCCAGTACAGGGGAGGGACTGTGTTCCCATTCCCCTATGGGGGTTCCCAGTACGGGAGCACTGTGTTTCCATTTTCCTTATGGGGGGGCCCGGGGCAGGGGAGGTGTGTTTACGTTTTTGGGGGGAGGGGGGGGGGGGGTTCTTTTGTTTTTTGGGGTTCCCAGTACAGGGGGGCCTGTTTTCTCCCTTCTTTCTAAGGACCGCCATACAGGGGGGGCCGTTTCTCCATTCTTTTTATAGGGCCTCCGACAGGGGGCCTGTGTTCCCATTTTTCATGGGGGTTTTCCCTACAGGGGAGCCTGTTTCTCCATTCTCCCTATGGAGTTTCCCCTAAGGGGAGCGTGTATCTCCATTCTTTTCTATGGAACCCCCAAAAGGAAGCGCTGGTTTCTCCATTCCTCTATGGGAGTCCCCCGTAAAGGGGCGCTGTTTCTCCTTCCCCTCTATGGGATTCCTAGACAGGGAGCGCTGTGTTTCTCCTTTCTATTCAAAGGGATTCCCAGAAAAGGGAGTGCTGTGTTCTCCATTCTTTTCTAGGGGATTCCCCAGTACAGGGGAGCCTTTTTTTCTCCTTTTTGTTTTTTGGATTTCCCCATACAGGGGAGCTGGTTTTCTCCATTCGTTCAAGGGATTTCCCCGGGGTACAGGGGAGCGTGTGTTCTCACTTGTTTAGGGGATTCCCCGGGGTACGGGGGACGCTGTTTTCCCTCTGCATTCTTTTTCTATGGGAGTTTCCAGTACAGGGAGTGTGTTTTCTCCTTCTGTTCATGGGAGTTCCCAGACAGGGGAGCTGTGTTCCCCATTCTTTTCTATGGGATTTCCAGTACGGGTTTGCTGTGTTCCCCAAATCTGTTCTCCATTCTGTTCGTTCCCATACAGGGGACGCTGTTTTCCCTCCATTTCTGTTTTTATGGGAGTTCCCATACAGGGGAGCGCTGTGTTCTCTACCTGTTCTAGGGGGTTTTCCCGACAGGGAGCGCTGTTTCCCATTCGTCCTATGGGAGTTCCCAGTACAGGGGAGCGTTGTATTTGGCCCTACTCCTCCCATAGAACAGAATGGAGAGCCGGGGGCAAGCGTGACCAACACTGGTGGGACTCACACCTATCAGACTTTGTCAGCATTTCTTATTGATATAACATAGCATGATTTTTACCTAATTATACACTGCAAGGGGGTATCCTAACATGATTTTTCCTTTGGCCAACAACTTCAAAGGCAGGAAATCTTATGGGAAACCCTTTTTAAAATTTAAAAAATTTGTACAGAAAGATTGGCCCTTTAAAAGCAAAGTATTCAAGAAAATAAAGTGACTTGAGACTAAACCTCTCAGAGCCATTGGAGCTGGGAGATGGGAAGGTGGGAGAGGCTTCCAGGCGAGAGTAGGAGGCACCGTGCGGGAACAGGCAAACTCTTCAGGGCAAGCGGGCAGGATTTTTCCCGGGGTGATTACCCAAGGGACTTTTTTAAACGGGGAGAGCTGACAAACAAACAAAGGAAAAGAAAGGAGGAAAGGGAAACAAAAAGGGTCAATGATAAAAACGGGGACAACAGACAAGGAACAAACCAGAACCTTATATGACCTGAAAGTGAATGTCCTCTGCGGAACCGAGCCACCCTAAACCCCAAAACGCGTGTCTGGTCACCTCCACCCCAAAAAAAAACAAAAAAAACCCAAAAAAAGGGTTTTTTCCCCAAATAGTATCACTAAAATATACACTTTGCCCCGCAAAAAACAGGCCCTCGCACAGCCCTGTCAGCAAAAAAAACTGTTAAAAAAAAGTGCAAAAAAAGTTTTTGACTTTGGAAAGTAGTAACAAATACCAAGGCCTATGTATACTGTGTTCAACAACACTGTAATTGTACTGACACGTAGAGGAACGGTAACCTGGGCCAACTTTTCCATTGAAAATAGTCTAAAAAAAATGGGAATCTCGCAAGAGAACAAAGAGTGACTTTTAATGACTATATTTACTATTTTGCCATAGGTAAACTTAAACTCTATCAGTTCTCAATCTACAAAGCACTAAAACTTAACTTTTATTATGTACAACACTTAACCTCGATACACACTATTTAAAAACTTAGAATGTCACTGACAAGATAAATGATATTAATAATTTAAAAGGGTTGTCTCATCTCAAAGTTTCATAGGATGCATGAATGAAATAAAGCTGTCTGTAATTAGCATATGAGCTCCATGTATTTAGACCTCTGCTAATTAGATAAATCTCATGCTGTCAGGACCAGGGAAGCTTCTGAGTTAAAGTAAACAGCAGTAATTACCGGCTTTTGTCTGAAAGATCAGATAACAAACAAGCTCTCACTGTGGGAAGTTCTGTGTGATGACATCACTCCCTGCTATCAGATAGAACAAACAGCAGGGGGGGAGAAGTACACAGGTCGGTCACCAGAGAGAGCACCGAGGGTGATAAAATCACTTGTAGCTCCTTAAAAAAAAATAAAAAATGAACGCAATATATTTGGAAAACACCATTTAGTGTTCCCAATATGTTGAAAGCTATTTTTTGTAGCGAGATAACCCCTTTAAAGGGGTTGTATCATTTCATTAAATGGTATTCAGAATAAGGGGACAGTAAATACAAGTAACTTTGCAATTGGATGTCACTATCAAAGCCGTCTTGCTATCACTGGATCCCTGATCTTCTGTTTCTGTGACCACAGATCTTCAGTCCTGGTCCGCTCCCTCCTCCTTGCATTTCACTAGCTGAGAGCTCATTTACATACTGTTTGGCCCCGCACGGCTGTATTCACTGAGCTTGCATTCCTGCCTCTCACTCAGAATTAGGGGCCGACAACAATTTTACTCTATACAGCTAGCTGCCTCCTCATTGACACTGCAGCTGTCTCTAGCTGTCCTTAATGCTCCTGCGTGTAAGGGGCCAACAAAAATTTTCACTCTATACAGCTAACTGCTCCTCATGACACTGCAGCTACCGCTACAATCAGAAAACAGCATTATTGTGCCACAGTGCCTTAATGCTCCTGCGTGTTGGTGCCTTATGTAAACATGAAGGGAGAGGATCTGTGCTGGATTCAACTGTACAACCGTCCAGCAGTGAGAGATCAGTGCGAGCATGGAAGACTTTTAAAGACTGAATGGAGCCTGTGGAAATGTAAAACACTTTTACAAAAAGGACTGCATAGGAGAGGACAGTAAACCAGTGGAGGGACACACACACACACTGGAGCCAGCATGAACAGTGAAGGGGGGATGATGTCACCCCTTTTCAGTTAAGAAACGCCCCTGAATTTCAGGAAATGAGAGGATCAAGCTTAAAGAGAACAGCCAGACTGATGAAGCGATACATCCCCTTTAAGTCAAATAGAGAAACCCATATATTGTATCGACTCATTACAGTATGAATTACAAGGTTTAATAGAATACATTTGTGAGCCCTATAACAAATACAAACCTAGTCCTGGAGAACACATTTCATTTTGAATGATATTCTAATTTTGTGAGAGGCACTAGTATGTCCCAGGTTGGCCCTTCTTATTTATCTGATTGTGTCTTCTTAGGACGTGGAAACAGTTAAGAATCATAGTGGAGAAGAGAGCCATTGGCTCCCTGCCCTGCCAATTAGTCTTGTATGTTTCAGGTTGCCTACAAGTCACAGTGTCTTTAGATAGGCAGCATGATGATCTAAGTGCTTGAGGATGGCCAGCTGTGATGTCATGTATTGGGTCCACTGCTCTGCTATGCCTGGGGCACATAATGCTGTTAAGACAGCCATGATGGTAACATGATATTTTTACCACACAGTACATGGCATGAAAAAAAAAATACAGTGATGGAGCAGTAGTTTTTTTTTTCATTCAAAAAGTGGATTTTTTTTTAAATCTTCATAAAGTATAAAGTGCCCTTAAAGGGGTTCTCTCACTACAGGGATTGCTGCTTTTTCTGTTAAAGATCTTGTAAAAACAAGTCACTTTGTAATATGTGTCCATTAACAGTGTCCTACCTATTCCTAGATATACCCTCTTGTATGGGCTGCATCAGCTCCTCAGGTCGCTATAGCTACAGACCTGTTTAATCTCTCCTGATAGGCTGCCAGCACTGGTTGCTATAGCTACAGACCTGTTCCATCTCTCCTGATAGGCTGCCAGCACTGGTGCTATAGCTACAGACCTGCTTGATCTCTCCTGATAGGCTGTCAGCACTGGTCGCTATAGCTACAGACCTGCTTGATTCTCTCCTGATAGGCTGCCAGCACCGGTTAGCCCATAATTCCACGACGGCTTTTGATCTGTCTCCTGATATTTGGTCTGCCACGCATGGATCGCTAAAACTACACAGAAACGGTTTGGATTTTTTGATATTGCTGCCAGCACTGGTTGCTATAGCTACAGACCTGTTAAATCTCTCCTGATAGGTTGCCAGTTAGCACTGATTAAATGCGCCTAAAATCTGCCGCAGCGACGGCAATTTCTTGGACATGTTGCCCAAAGTTTGTTTTTTGTTTAAAAATGGATTCATACCGACCTGCAGAATATCAAACAGAAAATTCTATAAAAACTAACACCACCTGCCCCAAAAAGACGCAATTGCGTTTTTTTTTTTTTTTTTTTTTTTTTTTTTTTTAATACTTTGTTTTTGGTTTCCCAGTACATTATGTAGTAGAGTCAATCCAAAACCATTAAAAAGTAAATTTTGTCACCCAAGAAATAATCCCTGCTACCGCTATGTAGGCGAAACACTGAAAAGTTATGGTTCCTGGAAGGCAGGGAGGAAAAATGAACACGACATCAAGAAAAATCCATGTGGCGGGAAGGGGTAAAAATCCACATCTAAAATCCACACAGAAAGGCGCAGAATTCACGTAGATTCTGTGCTGAAATTTTTTGTATGTAAAATCCTTCATGTGAACATGTCCTTAAAGGGGTTGTCTCACTCCATTAATTCATCTCACCTCAGTCCTGTTTTCTTGGTTTCATTTTTAATTCAGGGGCGTGTTTACTGGCTTCTACTAGGCTGCAGTAGAAGCCAGGTCTGTAGCTATAGCAACCAGTGATGGCAGCCTATCAGGAGAGATCGTACAGGTCTGTAGCTATAGCAACCAGTGCAGACAGCGTATCAGGAGCGATCAGACAGGTCTGTAGCTATAGAAACCAGTGCAGACAGTGTATCAAGAGAGATTGAACAGGTCTGTAGCTATGGCAACCAGTGCTGGCAGAATATCAAGAGAGATCAAACAGGTCTGTAGCTATAGCAACCAGTGCTGGCAGCCCATCATGAGAGATTGAACAGGTCTGAAGCTAGAGCGACCGGCGCTGGCAGCCTATCAGGAGAGAGAGAAAAAGTGTGTAGCTATAGCTACCAGCGCAGACAACTTATCAGGAGAGATAGAAAAGGTCTGTAGCTATAGCAACCAGTGCTGGCAGCCTATCAGGAGAGATGGAACAGGTCTGTAGCTATAGCAACCAGCGCTGGCAGCCTATCATGAGAGATTGAACAGGTCTGTAGCTATAGCGACTAGCACTGGCAGCCAATCAGGATAGATTGAAGAGGTCTGTAGCTATAGCGCCCTGAGGAGCTGATGCAGCCCATACAAGAGGGGATATCTAGGAATAGGTAGGACACTGGTAATGGACACATATTGCAACGTGACTTGTTTTTGCAAGTTCTTTAGCATAAAAAGCAGCGATCCCTGTAGTGAGACAACCCCTTTAAAGGGAAAAAAATAAGCAAAATTAAGAGTGCGGACCCCTGCGGCTCCCCCGCCCCGCTCTCCACAGGACTCCTCGGATAATTTTGTTTATCATGTGTGAATATGGGAACACAGTTTTTGTTGGGAACGACCAATTTTGCTTTTCTGCCAAAAAAATTGCTCTCCAGGGAATGAACCAGAAACAGAATCAAATGTTAGATTGTGAGAGGCCTGGGAATAGTCGGATTCGGAGAAGCGACGAAACGATGAGGAGCCGGGATTCCTGTCAGTGATCCAAGGAGAAAGAGTCTGCTCTTATACATATCTAAGCAAGTAAATATTGGTTTCCTTTCATGTGGAACCAACGTGGCGGCCGAAAAAATTCCAGCAGTGTTTCATCTCTCCAGTTGGTGGTGAAAGAGATTCAGTTATTACACTGCACCCGGTGACTGTTGTACTGTAATAATGATCATACTTTCCCTGTACTGAGCAATGTAGCACATGTCCATATATGAGAGCACATCTACAAGTGTCAGCGGACATAGTGCCTGCAACCATGAGCTATACAATGCTTGACATCACATCCGGACTTCATACATATGAACCCTCCAAGCAAGACTGAAAATGAGGATGATACAACTGTCATAACTATTATACTGCCCCCTATGTACAAGAATATAACTACTATAATACTGCCCCCTATGTACAAGAATATAACTACTATAATACTGCTTCTATGTACAAGAATATAACTACTATAATACTGCCCTCTATGTACAAGAATATAACTACTTTATACCCCCCATTAAAGAATATAACTACAAAATTTATTTGGCCCCTATTTTTAAAGAATAAAAACTACTAAATACTGCCCCCTATGTACAAAAATTTAAAACTACTAAATAGGGGGGGCCCCCTATTTTACAAGATATAAACTACTAAAAATTTTCTGCCCCCCAATGTAAAAAATATAAATATTTTAAAATTACTGCCCCCTTATGTACAAAAAATTATAACTACTATAATACTCCCCCTTTTATGTAAAAAGTTTTTAAAAATTACAATAATACTCCCCCCTATGTACAAGAATAGACTACTTTTAATACTGCCCCTATGTACAAGTTTTAAAACTACTATAATACTCCCCCCTATTACAAAAATATAAATACTATAATACTCCCCCTATGTACAAAAATTTTAAAAAACAAATAAATTTACTGCCCCTATGTACAGAATTAACTCCTAAATTTACTCCCCCCTTTGTACAAAAAATTTATAACTACTATTATTGCCCCTATGTACAAGTATTTTAAATACTTTTAATAGGCCTTTCTATGTAAAAGGAATAAATTTACTATAATACTCCCTTTTTGGGACAAAATATAACTACTTTTAAAAATGCTTTATGTAAAAGAATATAATTTATTTAAAATTACCCCCAAAAGGTACAAGAATTTAACTACTTTTAATACGCCCTATGTCAAAAATTTAAATTTACTATAATATTTTCCCCTATGTACAAGAAATAACAAATAAAATTACTCCCCACTTGACAAGGAATAAAATACTTAATACTCCCCCTTTATGTACAAGAATAAAATTACTAAAATTTATGCCCTTTGAACAAGAATAAAAATACTAATAACTGCCCCTTTGTACAAAAATTAAAACTACTAAATACTGCCCCTATGTAAAAAATAAAAACTATAAAATACTGCCCCCTATTTACAAGAATATAATTTCTATAATACTGCCCCCTTGTAAAGAATAAAACCTACTATAATACTGCCCCTATGAAAATTTTTTAAAATTTTCTATATATTGCCCCCTATGTAAAAAATTTTAATTAATAAAAATTACTGCCCCCTATGTACAAAAATTAAAAAAAAACTTTTAATACTGCCCCTATGTACAAAAATTATAACTACTTTTAATATGCCCCTATATACAAGAATTAATTTACATAATACTCCCCCCTTGGTATAAAAATTATAATTTCTATAAATCCCCCTTGTACAAGAATAAACTACTATAATTTTCCCCAAATTTTTAAAAAGAATAAACTACTTAATACTCCCCCTATGTACAAGAATAAAAATTATTAAAATTACCCCTCCTTTTTAAACAAGATTTTTAATTTACTAAAATTTCTGCCCCAATGTAAAAAGGAATTTTAATTTACTTTTTTAAAAATGCCCTTTAATGTACAAAAATTTTAACTACTAAAATTCCCCCCCTATGTCCCAAGAATATAACTATAATTTCGGGCCCCTTTGTACAAAAATATAACTATTTTTAAAACTGCCCCCATT
>JAODAL010073346.1:0-14767 GCA_025379985.1 Phyllomedusa bahiana | reverse complement strand
AAAAAGGGGTTTCCCGGAAACCCCCCCCTGCAGTGTTTGGGGAGGGGGCCCCCGGGGTTTCCCCCCAATTGGTGGTGCAACTCCCCCCTGTCGGGAATGGCTGGGCGTCTGTCACTCACAGAGCGTCAGCAAAAATGTTTCAGGGGGGGAGCCACTTCAGGGGTTTGCAGCCTTTTCTGCACCCGGGACACAATTAGGGCAGGGAAAATTTAAAAAAAATTTTTTTTTTTCCAATAATCTGAAAATTTTAGCTTAAAATTTTATTTTTAAAAGGGAAAAATCCGGAAAAAAAAACCCCCAAAATTTTTGGGTTATGCACGTTCTTTCAAGTTCGCAATCCCCTTCATGCGGGTGAAAACTGCGTTTTGGCGCTTTGGTTTGGGCATAAAAGGGAGGGAGCGTTTTTGGGCCCTTTTTGGAAGGGCGGGTTTTTTTGGTGGGGCCATGTAAACATTTGAAACCCCCCAAAGGGGCAGAACGGGTTTAAAACCCTTTCCAGAAGGGGCCCCATTTTGGTTTCAAACCCCTCGGGGGTTTAAATCTGGGGGTGAAATTGTGAATTTTGGATCCCTTGGTGTTCCATAGTTCTTTTTAGCTTTGGGCCATGAAAATGGGGGGGGGGGGAACGCGTTCCGTTTGTTTTTTGGGTTTAAAGTTTACATTTCCCCCATGCAGTGAAAAAGGAACAGGAAAAAATTTACTATGGGGGTCGGTAAAGTTACAGTGAAAATAGATTTTTTATAGTTTTTTCTGTTTTATTACTTTTAACAATAGAAATATTCTAAAAAAATTGGTTTTTAGTTGTCCTTTCGGGACAGCCATAACGTTTTTTTTTTTTTTTGCTGTGTGCAGAGCTGTGTATGGGCTTGATTTTTGCGGGGGGATTTTGATGTTTTTTTTGGTACCTTATGGGGAAATATAACGCTTTTTTCACTTTTTATTAAGGTTTTGGGGAGACTTTTTTGAACAAAATACACAATCTTGGTATTGTTTTTTTTTTTAATTTTTTATAGGGGCCCACGTAAGGTATATATACATGCAGCTTTTAACCCAGCAGGTTGATACGATTACAGCGATCCCAATTTGCATTTTTTTTTGTTTTTTAAACTCCCTTTTATAAATTTAAAAAACCCTTTTATTAAACCCCGGGGAAAAACCTTTTTTTGCATCGCCATGTTGAGACCCCAAAAAATTTTAAAAATTTTTTGGTTTAGGACTGTGAAGCAGTTTTTTTTTTGGGCGGCAGATTTGGGACGTTTTTTTTTAGTACATTTTGGGGGGGACAAGGCTGTTTGATTGTTTTAAATCCATTTTTTGGAAGGCAGGGTGAAAAAAATACGAAAACCTAGTAGTGTTTTTTTAAATTTTTTTTTTTAACCGCGTCACTGTGCAAGTTTTTTTCCCCCTGATAAGTTAGCTTTTTCTCTTTGGGTCGTAGATTAGCCGGGTATCCTGTTTTTTTTATTTTTTTTTTTTTGTTTTAAGCACTTTAAAAAAAAAAAAGGGGTTTTTGTGTGTTTAAAAAAATTTTATCATGCTGTTTTCTGAAAAACCCTACAAATTTTTTAAATTTTTCCCTATGCAAGCTTTTTGTAACTGAAGTTTTTTAAATTTTTAACCCCTTTGCCGTTTATAGGAGTTTTTGATGCTTTTTATTCCATTTTTTGTGCTGCGGTTTTTGAAAAAAAAATCTTTAAAAATGCGATTTGTTTTTTTTTTTTTTTTTTACGGGGTTCAGCTTTTTGGGTTAATTTAAAATGAAAGATTTATAGGGCAGGTCGTTACGCACGGGGCGATACCAAAAAAGGGTTTTTTTTTTTTATTTTTTTATCTTTTTTGGGGCGATTTCCCTTTTTTAAAGGGGGAAAAAAGGGGATGTATTGTTTTTAATTTTTTTTTTTAAAGTTTGTTTTTTATTTTGTTTTTCAAATTTTTTTACTTTTTCCCCCATTATTTTTTTTTAAATTTTTCCAGGGAATTTTTTAATGAGAGATCTTCAATCCCCCCATTCAAAAGGAAACAGTAAAATAGCTTGTTTGTAAGTAATGTTTTCCCATGGGGAAAATGTCCCGTCACGATGTGGGGCCCGCCCAAGGGGATGGGTGGGGACGTGAATCCCAGACAACCCCGGGAAAGGATTCTATGCCTTCCCCTTTCTTTTTTGTCAGAAGGCAAAGGGGCTGAACGGATCGCCCCGGGTCCCTGCGTTTTTGCCCCTTTACAGAGGACCAGGAGGGGGATCGTCCTCCTGCATCTCTTTAAATTTTTGGCGACCCGTCCCTTTGCGATAAAAAAGGGTTTAAAACCCCCTCTTCCCCGGAGTGATCTCGGGTCGGGGCCGACGTGGGGAGGGCGTGTAATATACATTGCATACCACGCCCCATCGGGCAAATCTGCTTTAGAGTTTGCGCGTCCCCGGAGTATGCATAGTCAAAAGGGGCGGGGAACCCCCCCAAAAAATCTGGACTATGCTACGTTTCCCAAAAATCGTTAAGGGGGTTTAAAAAGGTATGGAAAGTTTTTTTAAGTCTTTATGAAAAACGGCAAAACAGCCAAATTTTTAAATCCCTCAAAATTTCCCAAGCCAACTAGGAATTTGAAACTGAATTTTTCTAGCAATACCTGTGAAATGCGGTTGGGGGAAAAAAACCGTAAAACAAATGAAAAAGGTTTTCCTTCGTCCAGAGATTTAAACCCGCCCCCCGTAAAGGGCTAGGGAAATTTATAGTTTTCAACAAAAAAAACAACCAAATGCGCTATTTTGCGCCAAACTGAGATTACCGAGCGCCAAAAAAAAAAAAAATATTCAGAAGTTAACGGATGAGAAAAATTTTGTTTTTTTTTTCCGGAATGACACACGGGGGAACAGTTCAAGAAAATTTTTCTATCCAAAAATTTTCGTCCCAAAAAGGGGTATTTTAAAAAAATAGGGCCCCCCCCCAAGTGCAATTTCGTATTTAAAAGTTATACGGATAACAAAAAGGGGGTTTTTGCACCAATGAAATACACCCCCAAAATAAATACAAAAAATTTCTGTACCCAAAATTTTAAGTACAAGGTGGCTATTTTGAAAAAAATGGGGCGAACCAAAGTGCAATACAGCTTTTTAAAAAGTTGTACGGATAAAAAAGGGTTTTTTTTTTGCAAAAAAAATGAAATACAACACAGTTACTAAAAAATTTTTTGGTTTTTCTTTTTTAAAGGGTAAAGGGGGCTCTTTGAAAAATAAAAAGGCCGCCCCAAAAGTGAAAAACAGCTATTTAAAAGTTTTTAAACCGGATAAGAAAAGGTGGGTTTTGCACCAATGAAAAAAAACCCCTGCAGTTATAAAAATTTTCTTTTATCCTAATATAAGTCAAAGGGGGTCTTTGAACAAAACTGGGCTGCGTAAAGGAAAAACACCTATTTAAAATTATACGATAAGAAAAAAGAGGGGTTTTTTTGCACTTTTTAAAAATACACCTGCAGTTACAAAGAAAATTTCTGTATCCTAACTAAAAGGAAAAAGGGTGGGTTTTTTAACAAAACTGGGCTGCCCCCAAAGTAAAAAAACACCTTTTTAAAAGTTATACGGATAATAAAAAGGTGGGTTTTTGAACCAATGAAATAACCTGCATTACTAAAAAATTTTCGGGTACCTTTAATATAATTTAAAGGGGTGGGTCTTTGAACAAAACTGGGCTGCCCCAAAGTGAAAAAAACCTATTTAAAAGTTAAAACGGTTTAATAAAAGGGGGGTTTTTTCACCAAGGGAAATACCCCCTGCAGAACTAGAAAATTTCGGGTTTTAAAAATTTAAGTACAAGGTGGGTCTTTGAAAAAAAACTGGGCTGCCCCAAAAGTAAAAAAACCCCCTATTTAAAAGTTATAACGAATAAAAAAAAGGTGGGTTTTGGGCCCCTATGAAATACACCCCCCATTACTAGAAAATTTTGTACCCTAATAAAATACAAGGGGGGTTTGGGAAAAAAAACGGGGCCCTTTTCCAAAATTTGAAAAACCCCCTTTTTAAAAAAGTTTTTAACGGAAAATAAAAATTTTGGGGTTTTGCCCCTATAAAATTTAAAACCTGCAGTTACTAGAAAATTTCTGCATCCTAATATAATTAAAGGGGGGTTTCTTTAAAACAAAATTGGGCTGCAAAAAATTAAAAAGGTTTCAATTTACCTCAGGTGCAAGGTGTGCGGGGCCAAAAAACTGGAAAAAAAAAAAGCCTTTTCATTTCGGGTTTCAAAGGGGATTCTGGGCTCCCACAATATAAAACTCTCCTTTCAAAAGCCCGCCTGCCTGTGTTCCCCCACTCCCCCCCCCCCCCTCCCCACCGCGGCTTTGGGGCCCCTAGTGCTTCTTTTTTAAAAGTCATGTTAACTAATAAGAACTGAAAATTTTCTTTCAAACCATATTCTAATTTTTCACTGCAAAAACATAGTTGTCTGTAGGGGAAAAAAAAAGAATTTTCTTGAGCTTAGCTGTATTGGAAAACAATAGCCCCGTCTTGCTTAAATGAGAGCCCCTGAAAACAATTTAAAGAAGAAAAAGGAAACGCTGTTCTTTGCAGAACGAGGTCATGTGATTTTTCCAGGCCCAAAGAAAAACCATAAACTTCCCCAGTCATACATCCCCCCCCCAGTCACCCCCCTATGCCTAAGCTGATTTTTCCCGGCCTCCCCCAAAGACGGAAGCGCCAAAAAAGGGCGATGTAAAAAGATTATGTGCAGAAATTTTCACCCAAAAATTGGTTTATCGGAAATTTTTCCCATCAAAAAAAAACCGGCTGATTTTTAAAATTTTGTTGAAATTTTAATCGGGTTTTCCCCCAATCTGGAGAAACTGTAAAGGAGGATGGGGGCCAAAAAACCCTGCTTTCATTTTGTGCAAAAATTGGTTATTTAAATTTTTTAAAAATTTTGCAAAGTGATTGTTGGATTTTTTTTTATAATTTTTCTTTTCGAAGGGTTTAAATCCCTCTTTGGGAAAATTACAGACCTCTCCATTCTTTTTTTGGTGCAAAGCTTGCAAAATCTTTTAATTTTATCAAAATTTTGTCCCCCCTAAATATAGTTTCGCGAAATTTAGATCTAAAAAAAGATTTTTTAATTTTCATAGCCGTCTTCTTTGTATAAAAAACCCCTATTTGTACTTGTACAGAGCCACTCACACAATGGGTGAGGTACAAAAAAAAAAAAGATAGATTAACCCTTAAAAAACCCTGTGCGACAAAGGGATAATGTATGAATGGTTATATGCCAAAATTTGGTACATTCTGCGGCAGACATGGCACTTTTGGATGCACCAAAAATATGCTTTGCAAGACATACCCCACGCTAGATTTATGAACCCACATATGACACTTTCATACAATTGGGTGCCTTCTACACTGACAAAAAGCCATTAGTAAAACTGGTGAGTTGGCACCAAGTTCCTACATGTCCCCTCATATGTCTTATTCCAAAACAATGTACATATCCAGAAACAAGTAGAAAATGTATGAACAATGCTCATCAATAAATTTATATCAAATCAGTTTTATAATTGATACCGTTTGGATATCTACTATCCAAAGGTAATATTCTAAATGCTTCACAAAGCAGGACTTGTTTGTTCCAGCCTGTACTACAGGGCGCTTGCAAATGCGTTTAATACCTACAACTCTTAAACCCTAGGCCATGTGAACATGGCTTATTTGGGCGCGGATTGGAGCCGTACTGGGGTGCCGTAAATTTTCGCTGCAGTACGGCTCCAATCCATCTCAGCCATTACGGGAATCCACTGCTCTCATAAAAAAATGAGGGTTTTCCCTCTCTCCTCCCCACTCGGCGAATCCGCCGCGGGGGGAGAAAGTGACATGTGAATTATTTACGGCGCATACGCGCCATAGATAATGACAGTCTATGGGGCCGGCAATTACGCCGGCAATAAGCCATGTGAACCGGGCCTTACTGTCGCAGCCAGTTTTGACCTCCTGAAACATTGTACTTTAAGGGGAACTTTGTTTGAGAGCAGGATTGTAAAAGGAAAAAAGGACTCGTATACTGGGTTTTTTTTTTGATTTAAAGTAGGATTTATAAGTAAAAATCAAAAAAAATCGTGAAAGAAAAATAAAAAGTACTACTGAGCACCCACAAAACACGGAATAACATTTTGCTCTTCAAACAATACGTAAAAACCTTTTCATCCATATTGGGGGGGTAAGAGGACTCCTATTGTCTTTAAAGTCAAGTCATTTTTTCCTATTTTACTCAGAAACCCCTGCTCCAAATCTTTCCCCGCCGGCTGAACAAATCGGCCAGGAGAGCTTGAGTGCACTTAATTCATCATCTATAATTTTGACATCAGATCAGATTGAGGTTCTAGCAAGAGGTTTAAATTCTGCACCTAACATACATTTCAACTTATTTGTATTTTTTAGAGAAACCTTCATTGGACTTAACTATAAACACACATTTTTCACTGATGAACTAGCAAAGGAAAATAATAAAAATTTGGGACAAAATTCAAAAAAACAATCGTTGAAGGAGTTGAAAGAACATTCAAACCCCCAAGGGAATTTACAGTTTATCTCTGAAAACATAAGAATCCTTCTTTCATCCGGGCTGGGACTGGCCCACGGGGGGAATAGGGGGAAACCCCCAGGGGGGCCATGAGCATGGAAATGCAGTTTTTTTTAACTGCATATACATCCTTGAAAGATGCAGAAAAGCAGACAAAGAGACTAAAAAGCAAGATGTACACGTAGAGTATAGAAGGCATGTACAGTCATTTCCAATAGCTGTAGGGTGGGCCCCCAAAAACAACTCCCCCGAGGGACCAAAACAGCTCAACTGGTGGGGCCCCCGATCAGTCCACCTGTGGCTCAGCCACACTGCTTCTATCCAACTAGTTCAAGATCCCCTGCCTCAGATGCTTTCCAGTATGCTGTGCAAAGAAATTTGAAAAAACTATATCTTGATGCCAATCACAACCAAAGAAATTCCAGCTTTTAATATAAAGAACAAATTGCCTTAAAATAATTGGAATCCAATAACACCATTGTCATTAAAATGGCAGACAAGGAGGGGGGTTGATAATCTCACAACTAAGAAAACATTTTTGATCGATTTTTCCTTTAAAACTTCCCCAAAAATCTGTGCCTAAAATTTAAAATTTCAGGTATTGGGTCCCAAAGAGAATTTTTCCAGTGGGTGGATACCATTTCAACGCTTGGTGGATATCCAGTACATTAGAGACATTTAGGCTTTTTAGAAGTTTTGACAAATTCCCAATGGTTATTCTTTTTTTTTGGGTTTTGTGTTAAACCTTTCCTATTCCTGCATTCTGCACAATCTAGCCATTACAGCCTTGGCACACAACCTACATAAACACAGTAATTTCACTGAAGAACTATCCCATAGGATATCTAAAATAGATGTTAAAATAATCCCATAGGAAATTGTCTATATGAGACCATATCAATTTATTTTCGCAACGCATTGATGAATACAAAAAACATTTGTAGCAGACAAAAAAAAGGGGGAATTTATAAGTCAAAACGATTTTTTTTTTTTAACTTGGCGCCGAAACCCAGTTCAAAAAAATAAGAAATGTAGAAAAACGATAGTATGAAGATTTTGGCGCATTACGTAGGCTTTATACGCCAAACTTTGGAAGTTCTGCCATTACAACTTCCCTAAAAAATTTGGCGCAATAAGCTCATGTAATGCGCCCAAAAATTGTAAGGGTATGGAGGGCTGAAATAAGAGAAAAGTCATTAAAAAGCATGTCAGTGAATAAAAATATGAGATGATCCTGCTTGGGGGACCACAGATCCCAGCAATACCTTTGCTGTGCTGGTCTTTCCCTATGAGAAAAAAGGGGGAAGCAGCAAAAATACATTTTAAAAAAGTTCTTTTTCTTTTTTTTTAACATTTGGGGTTTTTATTTAAGTTTTCAAAACAGACAGTCAACACCCACCAACATTAGAGTCAACATAAAATAAAAAAGAAAATATACATTAACATAAAAGTATGCCATGGACAATCAGAATACCTAATTTAAGATATGAATTAACTACAAGCGGTAGTAGAGTGACGTAAACCTTTTTGCCACCCATATACAGCAGAGGGAAGGAGGGTTCCCTGATAGGAAATTTAAAGGCAGGAGAATAACTTTGCAATGATGGGTTGGGAGCCTATATTGCGAGTTGGGGAGCCCGACCAAAATCTTCCATCTGAGTTTTTTTTCTTAGTAACTAGAATGTAGGGGGGGGTTTTTAAGCAATTTCACTGTGGAATTAGGAGTTAACCATTAATCACTTCATTAAAGCTCAATAAGGAAGTCGCTTTCCAGTGGTGCGCTATGGTAAGGCGGGCCGCTATGAGTATGTGCTGAATCACCGTCTGGTGGGTATAGGATATATCGCCCATGGAAATATCAAGTACAGCTAGTTCTTTTGTAAGGGTGAAGTTAGAATAGTATAGGTTTTGAATAAGTTGTTCTGTTTCATTCCAAAGGGCCTGAGCTATAGGACAGGACCACCACATATGGAATAGGGAGCCGACCGAACCACATCCTCTCCAGCACATTTTGGATGAGCCAGGGAACATGTGCGCCGTGCGAACAGGGGTTAGGTACCAACGGAGATGTAATTTCCGAGTAAGTTCTACGTGATTAATACATTGAGAATGTTTTGAGGTTGAGGTAGATGCTAGCCACCAGTCTTCCACCGAGAATGATTTGGACAATTCTGCTTCCCATTTGATCATATATTCCTGTTTGATGTCCAGATGACATTGAGACAGTGTAGAGTATGCAGCAGATAGGCCATTAATATGTCGTTCTGGGCTTAGAAGGAAATGATAGAATGGGGAGTTATTCTGGGAGGTGGTGTGTTGGGGGATAGCATTTATTGCATGTCGTACCTGTAGGTACATAAAGAATTGTGATTTGGGAATCATATATGTAGTTACCAGGTCTTGGAATGATCTGAAGAATCCATCCAGGAAAAGGTCTCCTATTAACCATAGCCCCCTATCAATCCACTGGTGTAGCAGGATATTAAGATCTGCTCCATAGAGCATGGATAGAGGGCAATTCAGCTTTACGGTAATTACCAGTAATTACGTATTTGTGCCAGACAGAGATCAGATGTTGAGTGGTAAGAAGATTGTAATGCCTATCCGGTAGTAATGGAAAACCTTGTAACAGGGCTAGTAGGTGGTCTTTTATTGAGCCTGGGAGCATCTCATAATTTTCAATGTGCGACCAATGGTGGAGGGAAGAGGATGCCCATAAATGTGACACAGGTTCTAATATGGAGGCGACATTATACAGCAGCAAATTTGGGACCGCTAGGCCTCCAAACTGTTTTTGTATGTACAGATATTGTGTCTTAAACCTGGGCTTTCTGGAATTCCATATAAAACGCAGGAGAAGTGATTGGAGTTTCTTCAGTATTGGAGAAGGAATTATGAATGGGAGAGATCTTGCTATGTAGAGGTACTTAGGGAGAAGCATCATCTTTACTAAGTTGATTCTCGCAATCCAGGAGAGAGAGGATTGATGAAACCTGTTAATGTCTTCTGAGAGATTTGATAATAAACTCTCCCAGTTGACCGTGATGGTGTTGGAGACATCTGGGAAGATTTTGATACCAAGGTATTCAAAGTGAGATTGGGCCAGGGTGAAATCGTGTTGTAAGAGGGCTGTGCAAGCAGAAGGAGAGCAATTTATTGGAAGAATGGTGGATTTGGAGATATTGAGTTTGTAATATGAGACTTGTGCATAGGAATGTAGGAGTGTCTAACAAAGCTGGAACCGATGACTCTGGATTTTTGCATAAGATTAGAATATCGTCCGCGTATAGACTGACTTTATGAACGTGGGAACCTATGGGAATACCTGTAATGTGGGGGGAACATCTGATCACTTCTGCTAAGGGTTCAATGCAGAGATTAAAGATTAATGGAGAAAGTGTCTAGTTCCATTGGTAATATGGAAGGGTTTCGATATGAAACCTGATGAGAGGACCGTGGCTGTGGGGTTAGTATATAGTGCCAGGATAGCTTGAGAAATGGAGCCCAGGAAGCCGAATTTAGTCAGGACCTCTTTCATAAATAGCCAATTGATTCTGTCAAAAGCTTTTTCTCCATCAAGGGAGAGGAAGGCTGCAGGAACCTTATCTCTTCCAATTATTTGAAGGATATCGAGCACTCGCCGAATCCCGTCTCTTATTTGTCTGGACTTGACAAATCCTACTTGGTCTGGACTGATCAAGTTCGGAAGAACTATATTGAGTCTATTTGCTAAAATTTTTGAGAATAGCTTGATATCGCAATTGAGGAGGGAGATCGGTCTGTAGTTCGTGACTAAATCCTGTCGCTTCCCTGGTTTGGGGATGGTGACTATGGTGGCCGAGAGCATTTCTGAGGGAGGAGTAGTACCCTGCATGAATGAATTGAAGAGGTGAAGGAGATTCGGGGATAGGATCGGGGCAAAGAGTCTGTAATATTCATTGTTGAGACCGTCAGGGCCGGGTGATTTATTAAGCTTCAATTGGTTAATTGTTCTGTCTAATTCTTGCTGGGAAATTGGAGCATTAAGAGATGCTAGGTGTTCCTTAGAAACAGTTGGGAGCTTTAGATTCCTTAGATAGTTTTGAACCATTTGGGTGGAGATCAGGGGGGTGGAGGGGTCCTCTTTAAGGTTATACAGGGATTCATAATATTGGGCAAAAGAGTCTGCAATGATTCGGGGATCGAACACTTTCTGGTTTTTAACCGTCAGGAATTCTATTCTGGATTTGGCTTGTATTTGCTTAACCCTTCTAGCCAGGAGTTTTCCGGGGCGGTCTCCGTGTGCATAGAAGTTCCATTTTAGTTTGGATAGGGAAGACTCATATTTGTGGAGACTTAAAATTTTTAGTCGTTGTTTTAAGGAGAGCAGCTCATTCAGTGCGGACTGGGTAGGGGTTTTCTTTGTTAGTTCGTCTTGGGTTCGAATTTTTTTCTAACAGGGAATCTAGTTCTTGTTCTCTTTTCCTCTTTTCCGCCAAGGCGACTTTAATGAATGTCCCCCTGATCACCGCCTTATGTGCGCACCACAATGTGGCAAGAGAGGGAGCCGTGGGAGTGTTAAGTTCAAAATATTCCTGAAGTGCGGAGTTAATTTTCTGGACGTTCGGGTCGAATTTGAGTAGGAAATTGTTAAGTCTCCAGGGGAAGTGAGGAGGGGAGGGGAGATTGTTTCGAAGAGTGAGGAAAATAGGCGCGTGATCCGACCAGGTTCTATAGCCTATGTCCGTAGACAATATCTGAGAAAGGGTATATCTGTTGGTTAGGAAATAATCTATGCGGGAGTAGGATTGATTGGGGGCTGAGAAGTAGGTGTAGTCTTTGTCGTTAGGGTGGGAATAGCGCCATGGATCATGTAATTGTTCCAGGGCCATAAAGGTTCGAAGATTATTAGTATTCCTTGTAGATCTGGATCTGTCTAACTGAGGATCAGCTACGATGTTGAAGTCGCCACAAATTATAAGGCCATTACTTTGTAAAGATTTAGCTTTATGAACGACTCGGGAGATAAACTTCTGTTGATGTTGGTTTGGGGCATATATCGTGACTAGGGTGTATAGCGCAGAGTTTAAGGAACATTGCAAGATGATGAATCTCCCTTTGGTATCAATAATAGATTGTTTGAGTGAGAAGGTGATAGAGTCCTTCACAAAGATTGCCACTCCGGCCTTCTTCTGTGTCGGGGCGGAGTAGAACCCAACTGGGAACTTTCTATGCTTTAGTCTACAGCTATCTTGGTGTTTAAGATGAGTCTCCTGCAAGCAAAGTATGTCCGCCTTGGCCTTCAGAGCATCCCTCCACAGTCTTGACCGTTTGAAGGGCGAATTCAGCCCATTTGTGTTTAGTGATAAGATTTTAATACCCATAATCTGAGTGTGGTAACTGCTCTAGAGCTGTTTTTTTCTGTGGAGGAAGGCTCCGGGAGCCAAAGAGGATGGCATTCCAATAAAGGATAAAGACATAAGCATGGCAAACAACATAAGAACAGTGTAATACCATAACCAAAGTAGGAACAAAGAGTAACAGTACTCCCATATTGCGGGAGGAATTGTGCCGTAGGGGCAATTGTCCTTTTGGCAGGACCAGACATGGAGCTAGGTAGCTCAAGATCCATTTAGAATGGAGCCGTGGGTCTCAGTCCTGAGAAGAAGGAGAGAAACGGAAGGGACCCGCCTTTGACCCACTGTTATAGTCAGTCATATGGGGTTGGTCCAGGTCTGCGATGCTTCTCGGACCATAGGGGGGTGATCGCCTCAGGGCGGTTTCGTGGAGTTTTCCGTGGAGTTGTAGTCGGGGAATTGAGTAAGTTCCAGGCAATAAGGGAATCTTTCACCATAGAAGGAGTATGGCAGACTGTGGTAGAGTTATCTTTGGTGATAATTAATTTGACAGGGAAGCCCCAATGGTAGTTAATTCCCTGGTCTCGGAGGATCTTGGTATATTGAGCAAACTCTCTTCTTTTCAACATGGTGCCGGCTGATAGATCTGGGAAGATGGCAATGTCGCGGAATCGATCCGGCAAGGGTGGATTTTTTCTTAGGGCTCTTAAGAAGTTATCTTTCGTGCGGAAGAAATGGATTTTTGCTATTACATCTCTTGGGATGGAAGAGTGCAGATGTCGTGGTTTAGGTAGCCGGTGTATGTGATCTATTGTTAGATCTATTTGTGATGCGTTTGGAAGTATTATGGTCATCAGGTCAGTGAGGAAAGGTTGAAGAAGGTCTTGAGTGACCGATTCAGGAACTCCTCTGATGCTGATGTTCTCTCTACGTGAGCGGTCCTCCAGGTCAAAAATATTTTTGAAGGAGGCCTCTGAACTTCCTCTTCCAGTGCGGAGTTCACATCAATAAGGAGGTTATGCGAGTTAGTGAATTCTGACATTTTCTGTTCTAAGTGGTCTGTTCTGGAAATGAGTTTGTATATCTGTGCGGAAGTCATCCATCATGGTCTTGAAGTTGGACTGGAGATCTTCTCTGAAGGAAGAGAATAAGCGCTGGAGTGTTGTTTCCATAGGTGAGGTTTGGCTGGTAGAATTTTGAGAGTCCATAGCCACTGAGTTAGAAGGCGGTGAGCCTGTAGCCGGTGGGGAGAAGGTCGGGCGTTTTTCTGTGGAGGGCGGTTGCGATGTGGACTGAGAGAAAAACTCTGTCAGTTTTGTTGGTTTAGCCCTAGGTTTTCTTCTACCGGTACCACCCATTCGACTGGACCCTCTGGATCCAGCCAGGGTGAGGAGAGCTGACCGTAGGAGGACCGTAATTCAGAGTGGGGTGGAGCTCAGAAAATACTCAGATTAAGAACATTTTTTTTCCCCTTCCCCTCCCCCCTTTTGTATATATATATATTTATATGAAAGCCAAAGAGTCTTGAACAAGGCCTAGACTTGTATTAGGCTGGGTTGGTTGGAGATCCACGACCTCGGAGTATACCGGGATTTCCAATGTGCAGTACCCTTAAGGAGGTGGTATACAGGAGAACGGAATGTTAGGGTTTCCGGTCAGAGTCCATCACATGTTGTAGGAGCAGAAATGATTGTAAATTTCCTTTTGCGAACCTTTTGGGGAACCTCCAGTAAGAAAGGTGGGCTTTTGAAACCAGTCTGATTGGCTTTTAGCAGAGGATTAGCAGGGTGATCCTAAACTCCTGTATGTCCCTGCAGAGTGTAAACAGCACCTAAGTATATACCCGGGGTTTGAGGAACCAGATTTCAGACTGATTAGCTTGAGTCCTTGACTGAGCTGTGAGGGATCTGTTTGTATGTCTACAGGACAAGCACTGGTCTTGTGCTGACACTTCCCAGATCTCAAATTATAGGCGTGTGGATAATGGCAGTGGGTGGATAAGATGGCGGCGGCCTCGTGCTCGTCAGTGCCAGATGTAGAATGGCGGTTATGGGGCAAAGGAACCTGGTTTCAGGCCAGGTAGGGCTTGTCCCAAGCTTATTTGTAAGGAAACTCTCTCTACTCCGGCAGGCGAGGCATTTATCTGGTGCCAGGGCCACTCGGGTCTCAGATAGCAGCCGCGTGTAGTATGGCAGAGTATGAAGCAAGATGGCGTCTGCCTCTTGCGCGCTGCAGTGGGGTGCAAGATGGTGCAGGAAACTGAAAAACCCGGTTTCAGGCCGGGTTGTTTAAGTCACGGGACCCGTTCTAGATACGGGTCTGGGGGATCCCCTTATGTGTAATCAATGCAGGCACTTATCTGATAGTACGGCACGCCGGGTCACGGTCCGGAGCTGCAGGCCTGCGGAGAGATGGAGCCGTAGATGCGAAAGGACCGGGGAGTGTAGCTGGTCTCGTGAAATTCCGGTCTGTGCCAGTCAGCGGAGAAGGTTGGTGTCTGGTACTGCTCCGGTGTAGCTGCGGTATGATGAAGGGCCGCGGGTGCTTGCAGGGAGGAAGGAGCGTGGCGGGAACCGAAGCGCCGAGGTGCGCAGGGCCGGAGCCGGGGCCGCTGGCGGTACTCAGGTCTGAGTTTTCGGTCCAGGAGCCAGAATTTTCGCTGGAGACTGCAGGCCGGTCAGTTGCACCTTCTGGAGCAAGTTCTGTGTTGGTTGGCAGTGGGTTTGGGATTAGTAGTGCCGATTTAGAGACGGGTCCCTCGGAGCTCCTCTGACTAGCGTCCTACTCCATGCACGTCCAGGCCCCCCATGTTCCTTATTCTAAAAACCAGTACATAATAAAAAAAATTTTTGATAATTATCAAACTTATAAAAAAACATA
>JAODAL010073345.1:0-14767 GCA_025379985.1 Phyllomedusa bahiana | reverse complement strand
AACCCCGGGGAAGGCTTTCTCGCCCCCCGGGTGTCTGTAAGGGGGCAGGACCGCACGGAGCGCCCGATCCGTGCGCTGCTGCCGCCGACAGACACGCAGGAGGAGCGTTTGTCGCGATAATTACGGGGTTATCCGTCCCCCCCCCCCCCCGGAGCGATCCGGGGTCGGGGCCGATGATGCGGGATGTCAGCTGTAATATGCAGCTGATACCCCGCGCCGATCACGCGAACTCTACTATAGAGTTTGTGCGATCCCCAGGACGTATCCCTACGTCCAGGTGCATTAACCCCCAAACAACCTGGACGTATGGATACGCCCAAGGTCGTTAAGGGGTAAAGGGTCAATATACCTACGACACTAAGGCTAGTTCACACGGCTTAAAATGGGCCGTATTTCGGTCCGTAATTACGCGCCGAAGTGCGCCAATTACGGGCCAAAACGGCCCATTCATTACGGTAATTCACAGTTCCCCATAGAGAACTATGGATACCGTCTCACCTCCCCGCCGCGAATCCGCCGGGGCGGGAGATAATTCCACCTGTCACTTTCGGGGCGGCGTATACGCGCCGCTAGCAGGATAGTCAATGGGCCGGCAAAGTGCCGGCCCCCTGCTTCCCTCCCCCCGCTCCCCGCCCCGCCCACCGTCCACACGGCGTAATTGCGGGCGAAATACGTCCCGCAACTAAGCCGTGTGAACATAGCCTAAGGGTGTAATATATATGCTGAAGTGTCCGTGTGAATAAGGCTATGTTCACACGGCTTAATTGCGGGACGTAATTACGCCCCGCAATTACGCCGTGTGGACGGGGGCGGGGCGGGAGCGGGGGAGTAAGCAGGGGGCCGGCGCTTCGCCGACCCTAGACTATCACGCTAGCGGCGCAAAATACGGCCGCAAAAAAGTGACATGTGAATTATCTCCCCGCCCCGGCGGCTTTCCCGGGTGGGGAGAGGAGACGTAATCCATAGATCTCTATGAGAACTGTGAATTACCGTAATGAATGGGCCGTTTTCGGCCCGTAATTGGCGCACTTCGGCGCGTAATTACGGACTGAAATACGGCCCATTTTAAGCCGTGTGAACATAGCCTTAAGGATACGTGGGTCAGACCACACGAAGTTTTAAAGTCAGGCTCAATGAGCATAGATCTAATATTAGATTAGCCAAGTGCAATTTCTCCGTTGGTAGTACGGCAGATAAAGAAAATAGATATGTAGAGATTAGTGTAGCAAGACACTTCCTTGAACAGAACCACAATGTTACGGAGTTGGGATGGTGTATTCTACAGGAGGTTAAGGGGAGTGGAGGGTTAACATTGGAGAGAAGCCTCTTGCAACATGAAGCAAGATGGATACACAGGATGAATACCATAGCCCCCTCAGGAATGAATGAAAACCTCAGCCTTAGAGTGTTTTTGTGAATTGTTTTTATTTGTTTTCTGTTACTTGTGTTGTTCAGACATATGTATATAGAGCAAGTGTGAACGGATCTACTGCATGCTTGAGAAAGGGGGAGGAGTTCCCCGAAACATCGTATGTGCATTCTCTGGTCCCGCCTGTCCGTCAGCCAGCTCTGTGATGGAGACGCTATGCCGGATCGCGGCACATGGATGCCATTAATCAATGGACTTTCCAGGACTGTTTCGCCCACACGCATTACGCTGCTGTAACGCAAGTATCTGCTCTGGATTAGCTTTTTAATTGTCACTAGTTATGTGCAATAAATGATACACTGTTTATTACTTGTATCCACCTATCGCCTGTTTTTCAAGAAGCATGTAGGTATATCATGTCCCCCATAGTTTGTAGACAGGTATATATGTCCCGCCAGTCTGTGGCAGGTATATGCCCCCCATATTTTGGAGGCAGGTGAATGTCCTCCCAATTTGTTGGGCAGGTAAACGTCCCCCATATTTTGTATGCAGGTAAACGTCCCCCATATTTTGTAGGCACGTATATGTCCGCCATATTTTGTAGGCAGGTAAATGTCCGTCATATTTTGTAGGCAGGTACACATCCCCCAGTTACGTGCTTTTCCAGATGATACTAAATTACAAAACTGAAAAGTGTGGTGTGCATATGTATTCAGCCCCAGAGTCAATACTTTGTAGGACCACTTTTAGCTGTAATGGCAGCTACAGTCTGTTGTAGGGTGTCTCTACAGCTTTGCACATCTAGTGACTTAAGTCTTTGCCATTTTTTCTTTGCAAAAGAGCTCTAGCTCAGTGAGATTGGTTGGCGAGCATTTGTGAACAGCAATTTTCAAGTCCTGCCACAGATTCAATGGGATTTAGGTCTGGGCTTGAACTGGGTCATTTTAACACATGAATATGATTTTATTTAAACCATTCCAGTCTCAAGTCTTATGCAACCTCTAATAGGTTTTCATCCAGGATTGCCCATCCAACTTCCCATGAACTCTGACCAGATTCCCAGTCCCTGCTGAAGCAAAGCCTCCTCCCCAGCATAATGCAGGGCCCATAATGTTTCATGGTGGGGATGCTGTGTTTAGGATGATGTGCAGTGTTGGCTCATCTCCACACAAAGCATTTTGCATTTAGGTCAAAAAGTTAAATTTTGGTCTCATCTGACCAGAGCAACTACTTCCACATGCTTGCTATGTTCCCTACTTAGAATTTTGCAAACACATAAGGGACTTTTAATGGAGTGCTTTCAGAAAGGGCTCTCTTCCTGCTCCCATTCTATAAATGCCAGATATGATGAGTACATGACTAACACAGTGGGGAAAATAAGGGAAACGTATGAAACTGTTTAGGTCGAAAACTCACTCTTTTGCCCATAGTAACCTATGGGCAAAAAAGTGAGTTTTCGATCTAAACAGGTTCATACATGTGGCCCTAAGTATTTGATACACTGGTAATTTATTGCAGATACACTTCAACCGTAAGAGACAGAATCTAAAAAAAAAACCAAAACAGAAAATCCCATTGTATGGTTAAATAATTAGTTTGCATTTTATTGTATGAAATGATTATTTGATAAAATAGAAAAACAGAACTTAATATTTAGTACAGAAATCTTTGTTTGCTATTACAGAGGTCAGTTGTTTCCTGTAGTTCTTGACTCAGCTTGCATACACTAAAGCAGGGATTTTGGTTCACTCCTCCATACAAATCCTTTCCAGATCTTTTAGGTTTCTGGACTGTTGCCGGGCTACATTGAGTTTCAGGTCCCTCCCTGAGGAGTCGCATACAGCTGAAGTATCCCTGCTGGTACTCACCTTCCAAACAGTTTAGATAAGTGAAAGAAGCTTACTGGTAATAAATTAGTATTATTTGAGCGCAGTTAAAACTGCACCAAAATTGCGCTGTGTGAAAGCACGCCTACTTTGGTAATCAGAAACATTGTTTTACCTGATCATTGACAGTAAGGAGCAGTGAGATATACTATAGGAGAAAAAGATTACATTATTAAGACCACTACTCAATGGAATTACAATCTGGATAGCAACAGTAAATTTCAGGAATTAGTGACTGGTTGATTTTCACTGCTCATTGGATTTATCATGCCATTATTAGTTGTATACAGTGGTCCCTCAGTATACAATTTAAATTGCTTTCTGGACAACCATTGTATGCTAAAATTTTAGCTCTGTGGAAAGCTGTTAACTGGGGTGTCCATATTTTGTGCTGAGCACTTTGAGTATGTTGTATGGACATCACCAATAGCCTGTAAGCCAGCATGGTGCACTCATGCCTGGCTTATCTATATGCAATTGTAATGCTAGCAATTATTCCCTTATGAATAGGGGCTTGTGATTGGTTGTTTATCAATATTTTTGTAGTTGTGCAATCTCCCTTAATTGGTGCTGCAACTTTTCGGCATTCTGGTGTGACCTGGTTTCTAATTTGTGTGCAGCTATGTACTAAGCAATTGCTCCCCTTATGGATAATAGGTTTGTCAGCTGTTGTTCATCAGTATTCTGCACCTGTGCAACTTCTTCTATGATGTACTGGGGCTTTTTTTTGCCTGCTATTAGGAATGAATTTATTGACCTGTCTCTATAGCAGAAAGTATGGCCTTTTTCTGTGATTTCAAACTGGTAGCTGGCTCTGAAGGCCCCAAAATGTCACCGAAACATAATGTAAAAGAAAAATAAGTAGATGATTAATACGGATAAATGAAATCCTTACATATAGCAGTCATGAACAGCTCCTGGAAGCTGGACTTTACTTTCTACTTTAAGGATAGGAGCTTTTATGGGTCATGTTTTCATACATCCCAAGTGCTGCCCTTTTGAGGGACAGTCCTTACTTGGAACACAGTCTCCCTGTCCCTCTATACTTCTTAACCCCTTATCGACAATGGACGTATGGATACGTCCTATAAGGGGCTTTGCAGCGCGATCCTGCTACATAGTTGCCAGGTGTTAGCGGCTAATTGCAGCTAAAACCCGGCGGGTACAGCATGGGGAGCAGCGTCGCCCGCCCCCCCCCCCCCCCGTTCTGTTTAACCCCTTAGAGACCATGGCAAAGATGGCTGCACCGGCTAAATCAATGAGCAACTGTGCCGCGAACCGTTCCTCACTGCGATCGGAACATCAGTGGTGAGATCAGTGTATCCGACACTAAACAGGCAGCGGGAACCTTGTAAAATTTTTCCATCACCGCCATGCTTTCTTTTTAAAAATTACTTCCCTGTCCCAACGGGAAAAGAAGTAAAAATGCCATTCTCGTACATCCTATATGTATTACAATGCATTAGGCTGTATAAATTACGTCCCCCTAGTTTGAAGGCCCCTTGGGAAGACAAAAATTTAAAAAAAAAAGTTCAAAGTTTAAAAATAAAAAATTTTAAAATTTAAATCCCCCTTCGCCCTTTTAAAATTTAAAAAAAATAAAATAAAAAAGTTACAAAATTTTTTGGGTATCCGTGTCCAAAAAAAGTCAATATATTAAAATATAACATAATTTATCCCTAACTGAAAAAATGTAAAAAAAAAAAATTCCAAACGAAAAAATTTTAATTTTTTTTTTGGTCTTTTAAAAACACCAAAATTTTGGAATAAATTGACCAAAAAGAAAAAGCTTTCCCCAAACTGCAGAAATAAAAAAGTACACTTTAGCCCGCAAAAAAATCCCAGTCACTGACGCCTTAGGTGTTAGTACAAAAAATTTTGGGCAACAACGGGCAGCGTGCAAATTTCAAAATAAAAATTTTTAGAATTTTTTTACGGTAACAAAATAAAGGGAAACCTAAAATTTTTTGGTATTGACAGAGCATTCAACCTTAGAATACAGAGAACACTCATTGTACAGAAAAATGAAAATTGTGAAAAAAAAAAATTTCTAAACATGGACAAGACGTTTTTTTTTTCCCTTTTACCCCACTTAGAATTTTTTTTTTCCCCCTTTCCTAGATATTTTTATGATAATATAAAGACCCATTAGAATTCATCTTGTCCCCAAATCAAAGCCCTTACCATGAGGTGGAAAAATAAAACAAATTATGGGGTTTTTAGAAGGCGAAAGAAAAAAAAACTTAGAGCCTTTATTAGGAAAGGGAAGGGTTAAAATGCCAATTGGGGCTCTTTGCCAACTCATGATACACCGTCACTGAGCAGCATGCAGACAGTTAACAAAATGGGCAGTTTCAGAAATATCTCCATCTTTGGCCCGAAAGCTAATAATCATCTCTTTTTTCAACTAATAAATAGCTGCTTCTACCCAAAAGTAAAAAAGGTAATAAATTGGGAGACTGCCTGTCTTATATACCCCCAAAACCCGCTCATACACATGACTTCCTTCTCCATTGCCGCCAAGTCGGGAAATAAGGGAAAAAGGGGCATAAAATGTACGGGGCTATGTATTATTAGAACGTTACATGAGGGTATTTATTTGACATCTTTGATCACATGTTGGAACATATGACTTTTATGTACAGATTTGCTTTTGTCCTCTATATTTTGAACTAATATAAAGAATAAAAACACTGCAGCTTTAACAGGACAGCGTGACCTTAAGCAGATATACAAGTGTTCTTAGGCCCCGTTCACACGGCTTATTTTCCCCACGGATTTGTGCGCCGTATTGAGCGCACAAATCCCCGTGAAAAAGGGGCGGACGGGGCGGGGCCCGGAGCCCCCGGGGGGGCCGCCCCCGGCCCCATAAAAAAAACCCTTTTTATAGGGGCCGGGCCCCGTAAATAATGGCAGTACTTTCTCCCCCCCGGGGGGATTTGCCCGGGGGGGAGGAGCGACGGAAACCCACTGTTCTCATGAGAGCGGGATTCCGTAAAGAACTTCGAGGAATTGCGCCGTATTGAAGCGCAAATCCTGCGCGGAATACGGCGCCAATCTGTCGGCAAATAAGCCGTGTGAACGGGGCCTTATAGAATTCTTCAGCTACTGAATTCTTCTTGCAACTTTTTAAAGTGTCCCATTTTCCTCGCCTGGTAACATTGTAAAGACTTTGTATAGTCTGTCATTTAAAAAAGTAGAGGATATTTCGTTTCTTATGAACATCGAAAAGGAGATTTTACAAAACTTGTCTTTCAAAAGAAGAGATTTTAAGGTTTTCCCCTGCTAGTAACTCAAACATTTGTACAGTATAGTACATTTTTGGAAGTACTTTTTGGAAGATAATTGATGGCTCATCTCAGGGGTTCCATCAGGGCAGCATTGGCAGTACACCTGTAAGGGCTTGTTCACACACCGTATTTGTGATCCGTTTTACAGATCCGCAAAACGGATCTAACAATTGTCAGTGTGATTAACATTGCGTTCAATGGCAAAAGCGCATCGCTGTTCTCACGGGAGATCGCCGATGCGCTTTTGAGGGTTCTCCTGCACTGAGCTTTTCAGATCCGCTTTAAGAATTGACATGTCAATTCTTCTTGCGTTCTACGCAAGTGAAAGCCCATAGGAAATTTAAAGGAGTCCGCTTTTGGCACCTGTCCAAAAGCGGTCCACACTGTGGGTAGGTATTGCCGGCTGAAAGCGCATCCGAAAAGCACAGTGGATCGGAGGTGAGCGTGGCTGCAGGGGGATGGATGGTGAGATCGGAGGTGCTGCCACCGCTGCTGTGGTCGACACAGCCGGGATTGATCGCCCGGTGAGAAACATGAATGGGGGAGGGGGAGAGAGAGAGAAAGAGAGTGAGAGACAGAGAGAGTTATTTTCGGATCTGCTTTCCGGATGCAGTTTTCACTCCACAAAAACGGATCCAGAAAAAGGATCCAAAACGTAGTGTGAACAAGCCCTAAGTGGACCTGTAAAGGAACCAGTACACCTGAAAAGGGTCCTGATTAATGTTTTCTTAGGGGCCCAGATACAAATTAGAAACTGGTAATGAACAGGGGCACATATGCTTTGGCTGTAAATTATTTATGGCAGCCCTGACTTATAAAATTCTGATTCACCAGTAGTAGGGGAAACCTGAAAAGGTTACACAGGATTAGGAAAACATCGTTTCTTTTTTCCAAAACCCTGGCCACACCTAATTACAGGTTTGGTGTGGTGCTAATTTTCAGCTCCATTCACTTCATTAAAGCCGAGTTGCAATAAAAGACACAATCAATAGACAGGTGTTCCCATCTGGCACGTTTATGTTTTATAGGTATTGGTTTCATAAGTGCTTATTTCCATTAACAACCAAACACACAAATAAGCTGGAACCCAAATTTACAGGATATTGATGGCATATATTTTGGATTTGTCATAAATGTGTGAAATAGAACTACCCCTTTTTAATTTCAGCCTTTGTTGTTTTGTGTCCTACTTTACTGATAAGATTAAACAAACCTACAACAATATATAAAAACCGGGATATATGCAACTACTTATATAGCAAAAAAAAAATTTCATTTAATTGGACAACCCGAAAACAATACCAACAACCGAAAAAAAGGGAAAGACCAATATACAAAAATGCAAAAACTTTATTGAACATAAAAATAATACAACTATAATACATAACCAAATGACACCACCCAGATAAAACATACAAACAAAGGGGTCTAGTGTCCCAATATGCAAGAATATATATATATATATATATATATATATATATATATATATATATATATATATATATATATAAATGAAAAAGACCATAATGGAGGACAACAAAAACGTATATAAATAAATAGAGGTAGTATCTAAAAATATTGCAACAATGTAAACCAGATACTATACCATAAATAGATGTCCACAAAGTGACACTAGACCCCTGTGTTGCCCCGACGCATGTTTCGCTTACGCTTCTTCAAGGGGATACACATAGGCAGTGAGGCAGGGTATAAATAGACACCAAACAGGAGGTGAGTGTGGCAATACAGATGTAAATGAAACCTAAAAAAAGAGTCGGCACACGAAATAAATAAGGACGTAAAAGTTAAACAAATAATCCATGTATACATAACAAAACTGGCAGCTGCATACAAAACAATGAATACATATAATCCTACATGAATAACATGTTCAATCAATGAAACACAAAACCGCCGAAACCGGAAGTTCGTCATGTAAACAACAGCATGAGTCAACAGTGAGTGACCAGTCATCATGCATTCCACCTCGTATCTGCCGAATCCAGAAGTATAATGTTGAGCTGAACAAAGACTCCCCCATATTAGGCACCAACACTGCAACAAACATAACACAAGACACACATAAATATAAGACAATGTGCATAAATATCCAATAGTGCTAAGTGAAAAAGTGACCCAAATGAATATAAAACCACAATAAAGACAAGACAAACATGACAGATATAAATCATGTGTAACCATATTAGAAAATGTAAAAATGATTCTAAAATGATTATACCGATGTGTATAAGTGATAAGTGCTTGTGAACTGTACTAGTCATAAAAAGACCTCCCTATCAAACTACATAAAAGAATACAAATGTTCATATATGTTGTGATGACTCGCTCTCGTCTGGACACCCTCCGGGCCGTCCTGGGGGTGTTTTCGCCGTCTTTGGTAAACAGAATATTGGCACACCGACACCAGGCTTCTCTTTATGGCTTCAGCCAGCTTTATTTTCAGGTACAGGCTTAGCACCACATAAACAAACAAAACACCTCAGCCGTCTGGTCACTTACTCAACTTAATGCGAGGCCCTCTCTAACCTGCGGTCAGATTCTACTACCCAGACACCACTGGTATACAGGCTTCCCACAAGCCTCTGGGGGAAGAGCCTCTCTTCAGCTCCACTGCTGCTCCAGATTCTAGCAGCAACCATGCCCCCCCATCACCTCTAGTAGGAGGCCTTTTATAGCCCTCCCGGGACTGGCCCAAAACCTGGCCTGGAACGTGGGTACGGCCTCCCAACCCACGCTACGAATGTCACGGGAAAGGAGACCCATTCCTGGCTGCAAGGCAGCCATTCGAGCTACCTTTGTCAGTAACCTCTTGTTACTGACACCAACAAGTCTCCTTCCCCCACCAAACCTAGGTTTTCAGTGGCACGTTTGTAGCAGGTACCCTGCTAAATTCCACCTAGTGGCAGAGACCTGCAACTACACACGATCACTCTGCCACAATGTGTAAAAAATGTGATAAATATAATAAATATACTGATAAATTTACTGATAAGATTAGTAACATTGAGCGAATAATTATATTCTTCTAGCAGTGATGTTCTCAGTTTCTTAAAAGCGTTTCAAGAATTTACAGAAAAGTGTCTGAATGCTCATCAGAGTATGCCACCATAGCTCAAAAGTAGTTATTTTTCATTTTCATTATCTTGCCCTGCTCTGTGCAGCACTTTTGTGTTCATGCTGCCAGGGCTTGCTATGGATAGAATTACCAATGTAAAATAATACATAAATTAATGCCAAATGCTATGTGTGGAGGAAAGCCAACACTGCACATTACCCTGAACACACTATCCTCACCGTGAAGTATGGTAGTGGCAGCATCATGCTGCGGGGATGCTTTGCTTCAGCAGGGACTGGGAAACTGGTCACAGTTTATGGGAAGATGGATGGAGCTAAATACAGAGTAATCCTGGAGGGAAACCTGTTAGAGGCTGCAAACGACTTGAGACTGGGGCATAAGTTCACCTTCCAGGAGGACAACAACCCAAAACATACAGCCAAAGCTACAATGGAAGGGTTTACATCACAGCATAATTATGTGTTAAAATGGCCCAGTCACAGTCCAGACCTAAATCCCATTGAAAATCTGTGGCAGGACTTGAAAATTGCTATTCACAAATGTTTGCCAACCAATCTGACTGAGCTAGAGCTATTTCACAATGAAAAATGTGTAAAAATTCTTGCCTCTAGATGTGCAAAGTTGTAGAGACATCCCCCAACAGATTGCAGCTGTCATTGCAGCTAAAGGTGGTCCCACAAAGTATTGATTCTGGGGATGAATACATATGTGTCCATTTTAGAAACAGCTTTATGGATATGAATTACTAACTTTTGTGGGGATTAGCGGTCACAGTGGTTGCAACAAAAATACAGGGTTTTTATTTTAGTAGCAAAACAAAACAGCAAAACAAACAGAAAGCCTTAGGGCTTGTTCACACGGCGTTTTGGATCCTTTTTACGGATCCGTTTTCGGCACCTGAAAACGCATCCGGAAAGCGGATCCGCAAAAACGCAGCTTTGGATACTTTATTTGGATCTGTTTTCAATGCTTTTTTCACCTGCGTTTTACGCATCCGCTTTTCGGAGGGCCGTTTTCGACAAAACTGATTTCTTCTCTTTCTCTCTCTCTTCTCTCCTCTCTCTCCTCTCTCTCCTCTCTCCTCTCTCTCTCTCTCCTCTCCCTCATATATGTCTGCCCCGCCGCTCTGCACACCTGCGCCGCCGCCGCTCTGCACACCTCTCCAGCGATCCCCGTCCAGCCTTCCAGTGCGCTTTTCGCATCCGCTTTCAGGATGCAAAGCGCAGCTATTACGTACCAGGAGTGTGGAGCGCTTTTGGACAAGTGCCAAAAGCGGACTCCATTATCCCCTTTATGGGCGTTCAGTTGCGTAAAACGCAGTAAGAATTGACATGTCATTCTTAAAGCGGATCGAAAAGCGCAGTGGCAGAAGAGCTCTCAAAAGCGCATGGGCTGATCTCCGTGGGAACAGCGATGCGCTTTTGCCATTTAAAACTCAATGTTAATCACTGACAATTGTTAGATCTTTTTGCGGATCCGTAAAACGGATCCGTAAAACGGATCACAAAAACGCCGTGTGAACAAGCCCTTATACCGTAGGCTTACTTCAGCCGTTTAACATGCAGCATAACAACAAAAGATGTAAGTCCAGCATCAAAAAGGAACATAGTTTATACTCCACCATGTGGCAGGTGAAGTCTCTAGAATACAGACCTCCTCGGTCTAGTTTGGTGGTCTGCAGCAGGCTCTTTCCTGCTCAGCACCTTCTGGAGAAATGACTCCAACACCAATTAGCACCAAAGGGTTTAAATCTCCACCTGGTCTCCTTCTGACAGGCTTTAAAGGCCTGGAACACCGTTAAAGCCTGGACCAAGGGGGAAAAGGCCTCCCACCCACGCTACAGCCGTTCAGAAAAAGACAGCCCATTCAAGCTGCATAGCAGCTATACTAAAATACTAACCTCTAAGTAACCTATGGTTACTTACCTATAATGCTGTCTTTTCCCCCACCAAGGTTCCTTTGTGGGTCCCACTAGTGCAGTTCTCCTGCTGTCCTTCAGACTTTTGAAAAGGCCGGGATGTACCACTGGACTGGCCTCCCTGGAAACTTCCCTACTATTTGTAGCATCCTACCTGGCACATATCTCCCATCCACTATTTTTCCTGCAGGTTGCCTACACTTTGAACAACAGAGATGTGCAATTCAGGATATACAGAGGGGAAAATAAGTATTTGATACACTGGTGATTTCGCACATTTTCCAACCTACAAAGAATGGAGAGGTCTGTAATTTTTACAGACTGTGAGAGAAGAAACTAAAAAAAAAAAATCCCAAAAAAAACATTGTAAGATTTTTAAATAATTAATTTCATTTTATTGCTTTTTTCACTACCCAAACCCCAAAAAAAATTTTGGTCTGTGGCTCCATGCACGATCTCAAAAAAATGGTATAAGGTGTTTTTGAGAAAGGCAGGAATCCCCGAATTAAATGGGGGACCCGGTCAATGACCTGAATAGAGTGGGGGCCCAAACTCATAGATTACGTTGTAAACATAACCCCTTTATGGATTAAAAACCCCCGGGGACACAAAGTCCCCCGTCACCCCGCTTATGCCAGGCCCGTTTGAAGTTTCAAAAGACCACACGGGTGGTAACTCCCCTCCCGGTTTGGGGGAAGAAGAAGTTGAGTAAACCCCCAAAAACCACCCAACCCTCAAATGGAGGTGAAAAAATCATATTTGGGGGTGTTTTCTGCAAAGGGGACAGGATAACTGGACCGTATAGAAGGAACAATGGATGGGGCCATTAATTGTGAGATATTGATCAACAACCTTCTTCTCTCAGTAAGAGCATTGAAAATGGGTCATGGCTAGGTCTTCAAGCAGGACAATGACCGGAAACATACATCCAGGGCGACTAAGGAGTGGGTTGTGATAATTTTTAGAGTGGGCCTAAAAGTTACAGACCTGAAACACAATCAAAATTTTTTGGAGGGACCGAAACAATGACCCCGCATCCCCCCTAAACTTGAAAGATCTGAAAACTCTGTAGGGGAGGAGTGAGCCAAAACCCCTCTGCAAGGGAAATTTGGTCGAAAAAACAAGGAAATGTATGACTTCGAAATTGCAAAAAAAGTTTTCTTCCAAATTTTTCATTTTTTTTGTATCAAATACTTATTTCTTAAAAAAAAAACCCCAATTTATTTTTTTTAAATCTTTCAATATGATTTTTTTCCCCTTTTTTTTTAGTTCGTTTTACAGTTGAAGTGCATGAAATACTTTTTTCCCCCACTGTATGTGGAGATTAACCCTGTCCCTGAGACACCAATGATCCCCATGAATACCCCAAAATTCACTTGTAAATCATTGGTGGGACATTTGCAGTCACGCCTTGGGCTTTGCGTTTTTTGTTAAAATGTTATTAAATGTTGTGTACAAATGTGTACTGTTCCGCATTTTGAGATGCCCAATCTGATTTATCTTGGATTTGGGGCTTTGAATTAAAATGTTGAATGCCGCCAACTGTTATTCCCGTTTTATATTTGACATGCGTATGGATTTTTTTGGGTGCTGTGTGACATCACAACCCTGTGGGGAAGCACAGTTACTTTCCATTGTTGCTAGCACCATTCTTTGTTATGTAACCTTAGAAATATGGCCTGGGGGGGCCCGGGTGGGTTCCCCCATTATTTTTAGAGCTTGTTATTGATTCCAAACAATGTTTACTTTTAAAAACCAACCCGTAATCACGTCTTCCGTTAGGGTGTCAAAGAAGTATGGCAATATGTGTGGGGGCTCCTTCATTTGCACAGCCATAAATTGATATTGGTCAAATCTTTTAGTTTTCCTTTAAATATTAAACCCCCTATTAGTAGGGTTGAATTGCTTTTTTTGGTGATTTAGGTCTAATATTAATTGTGACTCTTCATGGGATAAACAAATATACTAATATGGTAATGATATCTTGAATTGTCAGCGTGGTGTTCCCCAGTGTCCTTACAAGTTCTGGGATATGATCATTTATGAGTGGTTTCATTGTTTTAGAACAGTTTTTAACCCGTAAAATCTTTTTGTAAGCCCTTTTTTTTCTTGTTTGAGAACTTATACTGCTTTGACAATTTGTTGCACTATTTTATGTGTTGACCGTTTTTAAAATATATTTATGCCTGTATACGGGAAGGGGGGAAAAATAACCACGGGACCAGAGTCACAAAGTTGGGGGTAAACATAGGAGCATGTCTTGGACTGCATGGACACTGATTTTTAAAAGGAACTTCAGTACAGGAAAAAATTTAACAAGCGATAAAAAACCCCAAGCATTTTAATGTTTGCCTACATTTTCATTGATTGAGAACCCCCTTTTAACCCCCCTTTAAAAAAGAAGTGTTTAAAAAACAAAAACCATCAGCCTCCCCACCCCTTTACCAGCTTCAAAAGCAAACTGAAAACCCCCTTTTTTCAGGCTTGCCCATAACCCCAATAAAACCCGCTGCCCAAAACCCCCCCCACAAACGCTGCCCCTACCTTTTTGTCTCTTTTTCCCCCCCTTGTGTTGTAAACCCTCAGGGTGGGTTTTCTCTCCTTTGGTGCAATTGTCTTTTTTTAAAATTATCACTGTACTTTTGACTTAGTTATGTATGTAACCCCCCCGAAAGTAAAGGGACCCTGGAATCAAGGGCGCTTTAAAATAAATAATAATAATAATAAAAAACAAGAGAGAACCGAAGAGTCATCTGTGGACTCCAAAAGATGAGGCTAATAAAATTAAAAGGACAAACCCCAAAACTTATTTTTTTTTAAAAATGAGTGTGAAACGGGGTTTCTAATAATGGGTGGAAGCCACAAAACTGAAAACAAGATCTGCATGGATGGGAACTGGGGTTTTGGGGGTGCCTCCTATAATTAGTCGGTGAAGAATGTATTGTGAGGTAGAGGGTTTGAATCAAATGTGTTAATGTTTATTTTGAAATCCCAAGTTTTTCCTTATAAGTATCTCGCTAAAATGGTCGACTCCCTTTTGTCAAAAATTTTTGAGCAAATATAAGAAGCAAAAATGGCTAGGAGGACCCTTTTTATCGTTTCCCCAAAAGATGTGACTCCGCTATTGTTCCTTTCCTGAAATTTCGTTTTACTGGAAATCACTGAAGTTTTTGGAATGAAATCCCAGAGACTTTTTTTCCCCCGAGA
>JAODAL010073344.1:0-14767 GCA_025379985.1 Phyllomedusa bahiana | reverse complement strand
GAATGCTGGAAGAAGTCATCATGGCGACCTGGGCCGAATTGCATACACCTGCTAGTCACATCTGGTGGTGTCATTTGCTCAGGGTCTGGCAGGATTATTTGATCCCTAAGTAGTAATATTATTGGGCCTTGGTATTGTAGAGTTTTCTTTAGTAACAATCATATGTATGGTATATTTGTTCAGATGCGATCCAAGAATTGCATGTCATTTCTTGGATCACATCCGCAAGACGGACCCGACAGCGGCGATCTCTCATGTGAACGCCGCTGTGTGTCTGTCATTGCCGGCAGTGATAAACTCACTGCTAATGGTTAAATGCGTCTCTGGGTCCGTTCTGATGAACCCAGAGACGCATCAGAAAAGCGGATGTTCATACAGAGGCAAGATGCCGGGTGAACATACCCTATGATGTGATTTATAAGGTATTATGTTATCATACATAGATTGGTGCTTTTGAAAAAAATTGTCAGTCCTGACCCTCATTACACAGTGACTGCTGAGGTGATGGACAGGATCTATGTGAAATTAGTGATAGGAGAATAAGTTTTTTTTTTCTCTTTAAAAATACATGCTGCAGTTCCAATGTGGCGTAAACAAATGCTGTAGGACCCTAGCAACGCCCCTGGGGGGCACACTGGCAGGCATATAGGGGCACTGAGGCAGGTAAAAATAACAACATTAATACTCACTTTATCTCATAGTTGCCAACTTTTGAAATTGAAAAAGCAGGAGATTGTAGTGGGCAAATATTTGCATGGACACGCCCATCTTATCGGTGTGCCACGCCCCTTCCAAAAGCCACACCCACTCCACCTAACTGCATAACGGCTTTGGAAGAAAGCCAGGTAGATGCCCTTATAGCCAGGTAGTAGCCCCCCATAACCAGGTAGTAGCCCCTCATAACCAGGTAGTGCCCCTTACAGGCAGGTAGATGCCCCCTTGTAGCCAAGTAGATGCCCCCTCTGTAGCCAGGTAGATGCCCCCTTTGTTGCCAGGTAGATGCCCCCCTTGTTAGCCAGGTAGTGCCCCCTTTGTTTGCCAGGTAGTTGCCCCCTCTGTTGCCAGGTAGTTGCTCGCTCTGTTGCCAGGTAGATGCCCCCATTGTTAGCCAGGTAGTGCCCCCTTTGTTAGCCAGGTAGGGCCCCCTCTGTTTGCCAGGTAGATGCCCCCATTGTTAGCCAGGTATTGCCCCTTTTGTTAGCCAGGTAGTGCCCCCCTCTGTTGCCATGTAGTGCCCCCATTGTTAGCCAGGTAGTGCCCCCTTTGTTAGCCAGGTAGTTGCCCCCTCTGTTGCCAGGTAGACGCCCCCATTGTTTGCAAGGTAGTGCCCCCTGTTGCCAGGTAGTTGCCCCCCTCTGTTGCCAGGTAGTGCCCCCATTGTTAGCCAGGAAGTGCCCCCATTGTGAGCCAGGTTGATGCCCCCATTGTTTGCCAGGTAGGTGCCCCCATTGTTTGCCAGGTATTGCCCCCTCTGTTGCCAGGTGATGCCCCCATTGTTTGCCAGGTAGTGCCCCCATTGTTTGCCAGGTAGTGCCCCCCTCTGTTGCCGGGAGATGCCCCCATTGTTTCCCAGGAAGATGCCCCTTTGTTTGCCAGGTAGTGGCCCCCCCATTGTTTGCCAGGTAGTGCCCCCTCTGTTGCCAGGTGGTGCCCCCATTGTTTCCCAGGTAGTGCCCCCTCTGTTGCTAGGTAGTGCCCCTTTTTTTGCCAGGCAGTGCCCCCATTGTAGCCAGGTAGTGCCCCCTCTGTTGCCAGGTGATGCCACCATTGTTTGCCAGGTATTTGCCCCCATTGTTTGCCAGGTAGTGCCCCCTCTGTTGCCAGGTAGTGCCCCCTTTGTTGCCCGGGAGTGCCCCCATTTTTTTGCCAGGTAGATGTCCCCTCTGTTGCCAGGTAGTGCCCCCTGGACGAACTCCTCAGGGGAAGTGAGAGCAGCCGCGTGTCACTTCCCCCTGCGCCGCTGACCTGTATGTACGGCGCACACTGGCGCTGTACTACGGGTAGGAGGGAGGGGGGGAGGGGATCCCTCCTGCCTCCCCCCTGCACAGCGTGACTCCGGGGGGGTGAGTGGCCGCAGCGGCCGCTTCACCCGCCTGTGGGAACGGCCCGGCGGCGCCAGAGTAGCGCACCACGCTACTCTGTCGCCGCGGGTCAGTTAAAGAGCCCCGCTGCCCGCTGGCGGCGGGAAAGAAAAATGCCACTCTGGGGCCGGGGGGGAGGGCGAGGGGGGACCCCAATTAGCGGGGACCCCCGCCAAAAGCGGGAGAGTTTTGGCATGTATGCCTTACCTGCTTCCCGGGCACGCGCTCCTCTTCAGGCCCCGCCTCCAGCGCCGGGACGCTCCTCCGGCAGCTCCTCGGGCGCACAGTCTATGACGGGCTGTGCGCCCGAGGAGAGGCAGCGTCGCGATAACATCACTTCATCGCGAAGCTGCCCAACTCAGCAGCACGGGGCCGCGGCGAGTCCTCAGCGCTGTGAGGACCCGGCGGCCCCGCTATGTCGGACCTGGAGCCGGTCCGACACTGTCTGTGGAGCAGGGAGCGCTTGCTCTCTGCTTCACAGAAGCCCGCAGCTGTATGTGCGTCCCGCGGACGTACATGCAGCTGAAGGGGCCCCGTCGGTGCTCCAGGTCCACGGGGCCAGCGGCCTGGGGCCTGGGAGGTTCGGGGCCCCCTGTCTGCGCCCCTTAGGGAAAAGGCAGAGGTAGGCGCCCTAGGCGATCGCCTACCTCTTTCCTACCCGTCGTCCCGGCCCTGCTGGAGGACCCACACTAGTCTGTCACAGCGGTGGGGCAAGTGGGAAAAAAAAAGGGATTCCAGTTCTATGTTACAGCCACAGGAGTGACTGCACCTGCTTTAGAAGAGAGCCATGCTGCTGCATCTAAACTGGGCCAGAAGTCCAGGACATCTTTGAAACCCTGGGAGAAACACGGGAAGATTTAGATTATGGGGACAAACAATGAACAGACTGAGTGAGTTTCTTTGAGCCCAAAAAAAAATATTCCATATGAAAGTATCAGTTTAGACAGACTATACAAGAAGTGGGAGAAACCATTGACAGTTATTTGACTAGACTGAAGTATCTTGCAAAATCTTGTATTTTTGGGACTGTAACAGAGGGGGATAATCAAAAGATCAGTTATTGAGAAATTTTAGCTTTTGCTCACCTCCCGAAGAAGGTTTATTGAGAGAACCAAGTCTCACACTGGTTAATCTGCAATGAGATTGCAAGAGCTATTGAAGTGTCTGAGCTAAAGGCCCTTCACATTGAAAAAAAAAGACACTGCTTCAGTAAATGCAATGTCCAAACCTCCCTATGAGAATGGGGAACCGGGAAATAGAAACAGAAAGGTTTTTCTCTGTAACCTGTGAAAAATGGCAGAGCGGGGCCACAAAAGGGTCAGGAATTGTGCTGGGGGTACAGGTTAAAAAACATGCTTTTTTTGTGGACAGATGGAGCTTTTTTGCGGCTTTTGTTTTGGGGAAATGCACCCCCAAAGGGAAAATTTAAAAAAAAAGGGGATACATCAAAAGAAAATTTTTCATAGTTGAAAGAAAAAAAATCTGACTCGGGATTGGAATATTTATTCCCGTGAGTCATAGCAAACGGGGGGGACAAAAACCCATTAAGATTGGTGATACGGGGAACTTCCCAGTACTGATTGATTTGGAGCTCCCGGGCAATGTTAGGACTTAGCTTTTGGGGAACACACTAAAAGCAAGAAGAAAATCCCCTTAAATTATGCAACACCAATAAAACGGATTTAAAACGTATGGCTTTTTTGTACCCCTTAAAACTAAAGGGCAAGTTTTACATTTTCTGTTAAAAATACAGGGGCTAGATTCCATTGGGGGCTGAATTCTAGGGTTGTGGATGGAAGGGGGATCCCCTTTTGCAAAGGGCCCCCAAAGGAATGCTATGGAACTAGGCATACTAAAGATTGGACTTGATGTGGGGACAGTGCAAATGTGAAACATGTTGTTTTCCTTCTATTTCTTCACGGAAAGGGAAAATTTTAAAGCTTGTTTTTCGGGGGGTTGGGGAAAATTTTAAAAGGATTTTCAGTTTTTGCTTCACATTGACCCCATGAAAAAACCTATTGAAACCCCCCCAAAATGCATGGGCCCTTCCGTATAGTGAGATCCCCAGGGGAGAACAAGCTTGAAGAACTACGGGAAAACTTGATTTTTTTGGAACCCGGGGAAAGGACCCACACCTGGGTTTTTTTCCTTTTATTTGTTGTCCCAAAAGGGAAAAAAGATTTTGGATCTGTGTGGACATGGGACTTTGCAAACCCAAAGTTTTACTCGGGAAAAAGGAAAAACCCAATACCCAAAATTTGAAAGATTTTCTAAATGACATAAGGGGGCAAGTGTCTTCAGCAAATTGGTTTTTAAAAAATGGGGTTATCATAAATTTAAAATTGACCCGGCATCTAGAATCATTACAACATTCACAAGGTCCAAAAGGGGGTTTTCTTTTTTGGGTTTACAAGGGGACTGTGTTTGGTGTACCCTCAGCACCTGGGGGGCCTATCAACATGTGTTTAAGCAAGTGTTACAGGGGTGTGAAGGCACACAAAATTTTTTCCCTGTTGAAAAAATTTGGGTGGGGGGGGAACCCCCCCCCAAAAACAAAAGGGAGTTGATAAAACTTTCTCTGTGCAGTGGGGGAAACGCTTAGGGTTTGAAAGGGAGGGACTTTTAAATGAGAAGAAATTTAAAAATTTTCAAATGAATAAGATGACTTTCATGGGCCCACTTGCTGGGAAAAAGGGGGTTTGGGTTTCCAGAGGAAGAAAGGGATCCAAGTGTGCCGATGCCAAAAACCCTAAAAACCCCGAAAGAAGTGCGAGGCTTTTTTGGGGGTTAGTGAATTACTGTGCAAAGTTTTTTCCCAGTTTAAGGGGCGACTGTCAGCAAATCCCTGAGAGGGGTTAAACCCAAAAAGTCCCTTGGAAGTGGGGGTTTTTTTCTGAAAAAAAAGCTTTTAAATAAAAAATTAAGGGGCGGTTACCTGTTCCCCCAACTTTAGCCTTTTTAAACCCTTCTAAAAAAAAAATCAAATTATTGTCAATCCCCACCCCGGGTGGGAATTGGGTGCCTTCTTATTTAAAAAGGCAATGCACAGGCGACTACAAAACCTATTCGTATGAAAGGGAAAAATCCCTTTACTGATTTTGGAAAGAGGGTTTATTCTCGGGATGAAAAAGGAGGCTTTGGCTGTTTTTTGGGGAATGTGAAAGGTTCCACACCTATCTCTATGGATTTTGTTTTTAAAAAATTGAAGGATCACAAGCAATGGGGGAAAGGGAAAATTTGGTTTTCCCCGATCAAAAAACCCTCAGCCAAAAATTGGAGAGGGGGTTTTTTTGATGTTGCCATACCCATTTAAAATTTCCCCAAAACAGGCCGGAACCCACTAATGCGCAGGGCACTTTCCGATTGTCCCCGCTTTAGCACAATGTGATAACTTTGCAGAAGAGTGCATTTGTTTGTTGTTTTCGGGAAAGGCCCTTCCCCAAGCATTGGACACCAGGGGGGGGTGGAACAAATGTCTCAGTGGGGCCCCGAAAATTTTAACAGTTGAGAAAGTGGGATCGGGCATGAGGGGGTGGAAAGATTGTGACCCAGGATATCACGAGTCAAACATAAACTGAGTTTTTGTGGACAAAATTTGTTCTACGGGGAAATCGTATTGTGATGCCCTAAAGAATTAAAGAAAGGGAAACTTTGAAATTGTATTAGGTCCCCCAAGGTTTTTGTGGAACCCAAAACAACGATTACGAGGGAAAGGGTTTTGGGGGCCAGGAAAAAAACAAGGGGTGGGAACGGTTTTTGGTTTCTTCAAGTCGGCCGTCAATGGGGGGGCGCAAACCTAATCCGAACCCGTTTTCCCCCATACTATTGGTTAAAAACCCAAGGGACCTTTGGGAAAATCTGGCTTTTTGATCTGGGGTGACATCCCATCTGGGGCCCCCATCTATTGCGTTGTGGGAAATATTATTCAAGATGGGGAAAGAGGTGGTATTTCCCCACTTAAAAACAAAATTTTATTTAACAGTAAATTTTGGGGGGTTGGGGGGCGCATCTTTGCTTCACATGGTTTGCCTAAAAAAGATTGGAGCGATAATGGGGGGCCCCGTTCTTTTTTCGGAATTCAGGATTATTTTAAAAAACTAAAGCCCTTGGGAAAACCGTTGTAAACCCTTTCTGGGCCCCAAAAATAACGGGGGAAATGGAACGCCAGAAAAACCCAACCCTGTTGAAAAATTTTACAAAATTTTCTCATTTTAGAAAAAAGGGACTGGAAAAAAAAAAAAACTATGGCGTTTTCTTTTGGCTTATCGAAAAAAACCCCCCCCCACTATAAATGGAGGGGGTCCCGCTGGCTTCTTTGTGGTTGCAAATTTAAAGGGAAAAAAATTTTCCCCGTGTTGGAAACTTCTTCCCCTACAGTTTTGGAAAAATTCTGGGAAAATTTTTGAGGAAAAGGGGACCGGGGCCAAGGGGATTTTGCAAAAAACCTTGGCCCACTGTCAAATGTGGCCCTTAAAAAAAGGGGGATAAGGGTTTTTTCTTTTAGAAAAGATCGTTTTTAACAAAACTGCTCCTTTTTTTTAGCCCAGCCTTAAAATTTTGAAGGAAAAAAAAAAAGGAAAAATAGGTGGTGCTAGAGGAAATTTTGGGTGGCAATACAAAAGTGCGGAAATTTTTCCTTGTAAGAAGTTTGTTGATTCCCGAAACCAAGTTTTTGGAGGACTGTGGGCCAAAATCAAAGTTGTAGTAGTACTTTTTAAAATGATTCTGGGCACCAACCCCCAAATAATTTTCCCCTTTGAATTGGAGGGCAAACGAGCAATAAAATTTTCCGGCTTAAACCCCAAAAAAACTATGTGTATTTGGGCAGGAGTTTACAGTTTAAAGTGGGTTTGGGGGTTTTTTTTCTTAAAACCCTTATTTTTTTTTACTGTTAATTATTTTTTTATGGATTGTTGTTTATGTTATATTCTTTCGAAGGAGAAGGGGATTGTAGTTTTGCCGGGGTGCAAAAAGTTACAATAAATTTTATTATCCCGGCTGTGTTTCAGGGAGGAGTAAGATTCAGTCTGGGTGAGAAACTTAAAAGGGAAAAAAGCAACAGCCCAAAAAACTGTTCCCGGGATTATACACTTAACATGTCCCCAAAAAGTTTTGGGAGGCCCGGGTATGAGAGATTGGATAAAGATATGAATGGTTTTAACCCATTGATGTATCAAAAGTTCTGATATGTCAGATGATTTTACTAAAAGGATATTTTAAAATATTTTACAGGAATTTGTAAGAAACCAATTGTGTAACTAGAGAAAAACCCCGGGCCCCCAAAAGCCAAACTTATGGATATGTTTCCCCCCTTCCCCCAACCCCCCCCCCCAAAAACCCCAAAATTTTTTACCAAATACCTCTTAAAAAATAATTTTTTCAGTTACTAGTTTAAAGGACAAATACTTTACAATACATATCACTATCTACTGCTACCAAACAAATCCTATACACTAAAACCAACATTACCAATAACACTACTATATTACGACCTATGCCACCAATGTACACAGGCTCTGCAGACTGTATATTACCTACATACAGTGACAACATAGTGATAGACCAGTGTATACCAGCTCTGCAGACCATATATTACCTCCATACAGTGACTATATAGTAGTATATATCAGTTGTATAAAGGTTCTGCAGACTGTATATTACCTCCATACAGAGACCACATAGTGGTACTCATCAGTGTATATAGGCTCGGCAGAGTGATTGTAGTTAGGTACATTCCATGACTCATCAGTGACGTTTTCTCTAAAAAGTTGTTCACTTTCCTCTTCTTATGCATCAGGTCCAGACCTCTATGATGACATCTCCTGGCCACCACCCGTCTTTGCAGAATTTGAAAACAGATATCTCAGAATCCTCACTTTTCCAGCACCTCCCTCACTGTCTCCCACCTCTGTACAAACTCCCTATGGATGGTTGAGCAGGATTTGAGGCACAGTCTCCTAGGGGAGAGAAGAGGAACAGATGATTAACCCCCTGGAGACTGTGCTACAGCTATGACCTGTACCCATCAGACTCATATTACCAGGTAGGTAGGTAGGTAGACAAGGCTCCAGGTAGGTAAGTAGGCCCCAGGTAGATATTAAGGCCCTCATTAGATAGGTTGGCAGGCCCTAGGTAGGTTTGTAGCCCACAGGTAGGTAGGCCTAAGGTAGGTAGGTTAGTTGGCCCCAGGTAGTGTAGCTTGTTAGACACCAGGTAGTTTAGGTTGGTTGGTCTCAGGTAAGTAGGTAGGTCCAAGACAGGTAGGCCCCAATTGGGTAGATAGACAGGCCTCATGTAAGTCAGCAGGTTCAAGGTAGGTAGGTCCTAGTTAGGCAGTTAGGTGGTAGGCCCAAGTTGGGTATGTAGATAGGCCCCAGATAGGTAAGTAGGCCACAGAAAGGCAGGCCCCAGTTAGGTAGATATGTCCCAGATAGGTAGACCCTAGGTATGTAGGTGGCTGGGAAAGAAAGGCTGGAAGGGTCCGAGAGTGGGGGGACAGTGGCTGGAGGGTTCAGAGTGGTGAGAGAGAGTGGCTGGAGGCAGGACTGGAACAAAGTATTCTGGTGCTTTATGCAAATAAGGCAGATAGTTATTCCCCCAATGTAAAATTTAGTTAATGGAGTGGTCAGAGTGGTGAGAAGAAAAGGCAGACAGTGGCTGGAGGGGTCAGAGTGGAGGGAGCGGTGAGACAGTGACTGGAGGGGTTTGAGTGACTGAAAGGGTCAGGTTGGAGAGGAGAGGTGGACACAGTGGCTGGAGGGATCAGAGCAGAGGGAAGACAGTGGCTGGTGGGGCCAGAATGGGGGAGTAGAGACTGGAGAAATCAGAAGGAATGAAAACAGGGGCAGTAGTGGTCAGAGTGTGAGAGGGGGACAAAGTGGTTGGACGGCACAGAATGGGGAGAAACAGTGGCTAGAGAGGTCAGGATGGAGTGGAAGAAGTGGAACATGTATGAATGGGACTGCACCAGAAGTCTGGCGTCTTTTCAACCCGAGATCTAGTGCAGCCCCGTTCGCTATATTTGTAAAACGGCCACACCCCAATATCAGACACATTACAGAGTGCCTGCAGCACTTGGTAATGAGCTTGAGATCGGGGGCCGTGCTGGAGGCGTGTCGCACTAGAACCATACGAAGCTACAGATTTATGGCTTCAGTATGGCAAATCTAGGCGCATTACTGCTGGAACAGGTACACCACTTCAAAGTGATTTACCTGAGCCAGAATTGTTGTTTCTGCGCTATAATGCACCTGATTTATGACCTGCAGTAGAACGGGTTCAAAGATTCAGGCTAATTCTACACTATTATGTACAGAAAAATTGGCGTCTAAGTGCAATAAATCTTACATGTCGCCCAAAGTTCTTTTGAAAGAACTTTTGAGAAAAATAAATTCAACTTCTGAAGCTGCTGCCTGCACTGCACAGCACATAGTCAGCAGCTTCATAATCTCCCTACTTCACCTACAGAGACAGTCCAAAACTTACTAGTGGGACTGTGGCTCTTCATCTGCTGTCCGACTTCTTTAAGCCTCCGAGGCTCCTGCTACCATCATAAAAGCAGTTCTTCCATCTCACACAGCACAATGAGGGGAGAGGGCAGCCTGACACTGCTCTCAGCCCTTCTCCAGAATCCTAGACACTATAACTTGTTATATTATTACACTCCAGAAATGCATCCAGACCCTTTTTGGACTCTGTTATAGAATTCACCATGACAAGTTCCTTCTGGCAGAGAGTTCCACAGTCTCACTGCTCTAACAGTAAAGAATCCCTTTCTATGTTTATGTAGAAACTTTCATTCCTCAAGACGTAGAGGATTCCACCTTGTTCTAGATACAGTCGTGGGTATAAATAAATCTTGGGAAAGATCTCTATATTGACCTTTGATGTATTTAAACATATTAATTATGCCCCCTGAAACCACCTTTTCTCTAAACTAATTAACACTAATCTTGCTAATCTTTCTGGGTATTGTAGTTCACCCATGCCTGTTACTATTTTTGTTGCCCGCCTTTGTACCTGTTCAAGCTCTACAATGTCTTCCCTGTGCACTAGTGCCCAAAACTGTACACAAAATTCCATGTGTGGTCTAACCAGTGACTTGTATAATGGGAGAATAATGTTCTCATCATGTGCATCTACGCCACGATCCTATTTGCCTTGGCAGCTGCTGCCTGACACTGGCTGCTACAATTAAGTTTACTGTCCACCAGGATTCCCAAATCCTTCTCCATGTCACTTTTTCCCAGCATTTTTCCATTTTAACATGTAGTCATGTAATGGATTTTTCCTCCCCATGTGCATAACCTTGCATTTATCTGTGTTAAACCTCATCTGCCATTTCTCTGCCCAGGCCTCCAACTTACCCAGATCCCTTTGTAATAACACATTATCCTCTATTTTGTTGATTACTTTACATAGCATAGTATTGTCTGCAAAGATCAATATTCTACTGTGCAATCCATGTGTAAGATCATTAATGAAAATATTAAAGAGGATAGGGCCTAATACTGAACCCTGTGGTACCCCACTAGTAACAGGGATCCATTCTGAGTATGCACCGTTTATTACCACCCTTTGTTTTCTATCACTGAGCCAGTTGCTTACCTACTTGCACACATTTTAACCCAGTCCAAGCATTCTCATTTTACTTACCAACCTTTTAAGTGGCACTGTATCAAATGCTTTAGAGAAATCTAGATATATTACATTTACCGGCCTATTGTTTCCATGATCACATTTTGACCCCTTTTTGAATATTGGCACCACATTTGCTATGCGCCAATCCTTTGAGACATACCCCGTTATTAGACAATCCATAAATATTAAGAATAGGGGCCTATCTATGACATCACTTAACTCCCTTAGCACAAGCGGGTGTATACCATCAGGACTTGGGGATTTTTCTATTTTAGTCTTCTTAAGATGGAGCTGCTCTTCTTCCTGGGTTAGACAAGAAACATTTAAGTTGGAGTTTACCTCATCCCTCTGCTCATTAACAGAAAGGTCATCCTCCTCGGTTAATTACGGTGAAGAAAAAATAGTTTAATAGGTTTGCTTTTTTCTCATCGCCCTCTACAGTCTCTCCCTCAGTACTTTTCAAAGGGCCAACATTTTCTGTTTTAATCTTTTTACTATTTATATAGTTGAAAAAATATTTTGGGGTTAGTTTTACTTTCTATGGCAATATGTCTTTCTGTCTCCAGTGTTGCTGCTTTATCATTATTTTACACACTTTATTTTTTCCCTATAGCTTCTTAGCGCCTCTTCACTACCCTCCTGCTTTAGTAGTTGAAACGCTTTCTTTTTGTTATTTATTGCCTCTTTTACATCCCTGTTGATCCACATTGGGTTTTTCCTGTTTCTAATTATTTTATTACCATAAGGTATGTACCTCTAACAGTGGGTGCCTAAGATGTTTTAAAAAATAATGTTTTAAAAAACATTATTTAATGTTTTAAAAAAAATTATTATTTGTTCTGCCATTTTTAAACACATTGTCCGAGTCAATACTGTTTAGTGCCTCCCTAAGCAGAATAAAATTAGCCTTCCTATAATTCAGTGTTTTTGTGGCTCCTTGACAGAAAACTCTATTGAAGTATTAAAAGAAATTTATTATATTATGGTCACTATTTCCTAGGTGCCCCTCAACCTGAACCTTTGTTACTCTGTCAGGTCTATTAGTTAATAATAAGTCTAGAAGGGCCTTTCCTCTAATCGATTCCTGCACCATTTGGCAAAGGTAATTATCATTAGTTATTGACAAAAACCTGTTTCCTTTATGAGAGTTTCAGATTCACAATTTATGTCTGGGTAGTTAAAGACGCCCATAATAACAACCTCATTCTGATTAGTTGCCTCATCTATTTGCCCGAGGAGTACATCTTCTATGGGTTCTGTTACATTTGGGGGCCTATAGCAGACCCCTATTAGTATTATATTGTTATCGTTACCCCCATGTATATTTACCCATAATGATTCCACATTTTCATTACCTGTACCTATAATTTCCCGCAGTGTTGGCCTCAGACAGGATTTTACATAGAGACAGACACCTCCCCCCTTCCGGTCCTTATGATCTCTTCTAAATAGACTGTAACCCTGCAAGTTAACCGCCCAGTTGTAGCTCTCGTCCAACCATGTATCAGTTATCCCCACTATGTCATAGCTCTCATAAAATACGATCGTATCTTACGCCGGGGGAGAGAAGTGACATGTCAAATGTTCGCGGCGATTACATGGCAACTTACATGCATATCAGTGAGGCCAACCGGAGCCCCCCCCCCCCCCCCCCGTGCTGTGGAAGTACGTGCCGATTAGCGTGTGCTTCCAAAACACCCGGCGTATTGCGCTGCGTACTGTACATGCCGTAATACGCTGCGTGAACAACCCTTAACTTTACAGATATAGAGCAAAAGTAGTCCAAATAAGACTACACAGAACACACCATTCTATAAGTGAGAAACAATAAATAAACAACTGTCCCCATAAATATGAACATATTTTGTATATGAACTATATGGTGACAAATCTGTTAATCACTATAAAAAGTAAAAGCTTGTAAGATTTTCTGCAGAAGCGGTGTCCTGACCTTTTTTAGGTTCTTCTTATCTAATTTTAGCTGGTCTCCCTTAACATTTATTTTAATTTTCTTCACCTTAATCTCTCTTAGTTTGTGCTCCTCTGTGGCTTTGAAATACTACAGTAGCAATAGTGTCATGTCCAGAAGGGGTTTGAAGTTTGATTCTCCTGATTACTTTAACAAAATCAAACGACCCCCACCACCCATGCACAGTAAGCCAGTCAGGAGCTGGTAATGGATCCTTGTGGTGCAATGTCACATGGGTGTTTCCTTGCAGGTCATATGAGAGGACCCTTGGTGAGCCGCTTTGCAAGCAAGTAGAACCGGGGCTGCAGGAACCACATATTCTTTTGTCAGGACAGGGAGAGGGGGGCAAATCAAAGCACAGAGTGAACCTGCATGATTCTCATTCCAGCTGGGCACACAATGAGCAGCAGTCAAGCGGGAGCCAGACCAGCTCGATACCAGGAGGTGGATAGGTTGTGGGATAGACGGCTAGGCATTATAATCCGCTGCCACACTCTGTCTAGGGTGTGAGCGAACAGCAGGAGCAGAGGACAAATGAAATACCCTAGAGGAAGAAGCTGTAGGTTGCTTAGCTGACACCACCAGACTGCAAGTAAGATCAGAAGGCAGGGCACAGGTTGGGAGAAGATAGCTCTGCCACAGGTGATATCTTGCCACTTGCTAACAGAAAAAGCTTATTTTTTTTTCCATCAGCTCAGGAACCACTGGGGGTTTCACTTGCTCCCTGGTCGACCATTCCGAACCTGACAGCACATAACAAATAATGGCTTTCATAATCACTATAATAAGAAGCCCATATCAATTTAGGATTGTACACTCCTGTATTCTACTCATTATAAATCAGATGTGGGCAGGATTCCTATTGAACATCAGAGTGAGGTCCAAATCTAAAGTACTTTTATAGTAATACGACCATTAAGACTTTTTACATAATTTGTTAGAACACCACAGGGGAGGACATGAACATGAGTTTTTCTCCTATTCCCATGAGTATATAGCCTTAATAATAGAAACTCAGTTCTCTACTTTCAAAAATGCTTTATATCAAAAAGTTTTCTTCATAAATATGTATAGTCCTTACAATTCCGGACAAACACCTTATTTTTCAAGCATTATTTCAAGCATTATAGCAACAAACAGAATCTGTGATGAATGAATGGCAATATCTGCAACTTTTAAATTGAAAGTTCTTACTTTAATGTCCAGTGTTTATAAACGCGGAGCTTATCTCTGAAGCAGCCATGAGGACAGCCGTACGCCCTGGAGTGACGTTTTGGAGAAAAACTCCTCCTTCCTCAGACTGGCGTTGATAGGCTGTAGGCTTCCTCTGAGGGTAAGTTGCAGAGTTCAGAGATAAGCTCCGCGTTCATAAACACTATTATTAAGGCCAAATCTAAAGTACACCACTACTAATCAGTCAAAGTGACTTTGGAAAATGAAGGCATTTCCTGTCACTCCTAATGTTATTTCCTTTCTGTTCAGTATTAGATTTCCTGAGAAAAATCCTCGGCAAAATCACCAACAGTACAATCATATCACAATAAGGCGATCACTTGATGGATGGGGGAGCCCTCCTCCTACATAACTGCCCAGATGGTCACTCTGATATGTCACACTTGTTGTGTACAGGAGTTGGTGTTGCTATACACTTCAGAAATGTAATATTGCTTTTTAATAATTGCACTATGTCTGTTAATGATTGCACTGTACATTTTATGGGTAAATGTCTATTGATCTCACTTCTGTACTCGGTTAGCAGCTAGTGCCCATTTCTGTGACAAGTGTATAGTCATGCTGCTTTGCAGAAATGTAAATTAGTCACAGTCACTCAGCACTAGTGGCGGGAGTTCCTATAGCCACCTGCCAGGGAGAGGGAGTAGAAGGTTATATACGACACGTAAATTTAGTGTTCTGGGTCTTTTCACTGTTCTATCATCTTCGATTAATCAGATAATATCTTCTACACTTATCAGTGGGCTAATCCATCAAGCCATCCTGGCAAAAACTATGCTGCCCCTGGGCTCAGGAGTCAGCTTAATAACTTATTCCCTGGCAGCATGGTAGAGGACAAGAAGAT
>JAODAL010073343.1:0-14768 GCA_025379985.1 Phyllomedusa bahiana | reverse complement strand
TCCCTTTTCAGCCATTTTCCCTTTAAATTCCAACTTGTACAATCCCATCCATAGACCCCCAAATAGAAATAGTCCCCCTTTTGGGCCCCCTACACAGTAATTGTCCCCCCAAAAGTGTATTTTAAGCCCCCTAAAAATTAAAAATTTAAAAAAAGCCCATATAAGTGGCATTTTTAAATTTAGAAAAACCCCACATTAGGTAGGAAATTCAAGCCCCCCTTTTAGGAGGTAAGTATATAGCCCTCCAAAGCAGGTAGTAGGGCTGCCCCAGGTAAGTACCCAGGAAAGGCCTTAAATTAGGGTATGGCCCAGTAATTCCCCAAGGTAGGGGCCAGTAATTACCAGGTACCCCCAAAAATTTGCCAGGTAGGGCCAGAAAATTCCCCAGGCGGGGCCCAAAATTAAAACCAGGCAGGGCCAGTAATTCCCCAGCAAGGGGGTTTTGGGAAAAGGGGGGCCAGTTTTAGGAGGTAGGGTTAGTTCTTAGGCAGGCATGGCTGTTCTTGGGGGGGGGTTTGGGCTATTTCCCTGGGAGGCGGGGCTATTTTCCTAGGCGGGTAGGGCTAGTTTAGGCAGGAGGCAGGGCCAAAATTTGGAAAGGCGGGGCCAGTAATTAGGCAGGCGGGGCCAGTAATTAGGCAGGCAGGCGGGGCCAGTAGTTAGGCAGGCGGGGCCAGTAGTTAGGCAGGCGGGGCTAGTTGTTAGGCAGGCGGGGCTAGTTGTTAGGCAGGCGGGGCTAGTTGTTAGGCAGGCGGGGCCAGTTCTAAGGCAGGCAGGGCCAGTAATGAGGCAGGCAGGGCTAGTTCTTAGGCAGGCAGGGCCAGTAATTAGTTTAAAAAAATATTTACCTGCGTTCTCTCCTTCTCCTCATCCGGACCGCTCTCACTTGAGTGCGGGCTGCAGAGCAGACGTGCGATGATGTCATCACATCGCGCGCCTGCTGCGCGGCCTCTTGGGAGCTGAACAGCCGGGATCAGAAGATCCCAGGTGTTCTGCCTTTCGCTGCATTGCGATCATTGCGGCCCCTGTACGTGCACCATGTGCCGGCACTCGGGGCCTGCCGGGGGGGAAACACTGGCCCCCTTGGTGGGTTCTACGAGCCGGCGCTGCGGCCCGGAGACCAGCGGCCCACCGGGCGGATGCCCAGTTTGCCCTATGGGCAGTCCGGGCCTGGTGAGCGCTGATGGCTATGGACTGCAGTAATGTCATATTACAGGGACAATAAACACATAATTAGAATGCAATAATAATGCACACACTGGTGTTACATTACAGGGATACTAATTGGTGATGTCAAGATACGGGGAGAAAATATTGGTATTACTTAGTGTGGTAGAGCTACCAGTGAGCCCTTTGGGCTACAGAGCCCCGATGGGACTGAAAACTCTGCTCTCCCTGGCATTAATGTTAAGGGATGACAAGTTGCTGCCAAACACCTAAACCTCCAGGTTAATCCCTGTAGAATCAAAAATTAAAGCATATAAAGGATTTAATAAAAAAAAAAATGTAACAAAAAAAAAGTCTTTGTTTCCCCTGAAACTGAACAGCTGGCAGAATTTTGCTGTCATCCATAGAAGACATTAGATTTTAGCAGATCCTGCCAAAAACAAAACTATTTCAAACGTAAATTTGAAATCTATAGACTTGCTTTCTTTTTCCTGTGTAATTTATTATAACTGTCGTAGTAAAGTATATAAACATTTACAAAAACATCCTTGGATACAGCAAGAATTTGTTACTTACACATAAGGAATACCTCCAAGGAAGGAGTGTTTTTTTTTTTCTAAGTTCTAAAAAGAAAGTTGTAAATGTCAGAAGTTTGTTTACATGAACAGTTTGTTAAAAAAAACCTTCCATATAACAGATAATCGCATTGTAAATCTGTAGTTAATATAATTCAAGTCAGCGTTACAGGCAATTTCTTTTTTATGCATACCATCTGTGATTTTATCTTTTAATTGTAGTATATAGAATATTGTGGTTTGTAAAATCTATTCATCCAGGAAACCAAACAGAGGTTCATTTTTTTTCTAAAATAGACATTTAGGGCCACATGTATGAACCTGTTTAGGTCTAAAAATCACTTTTTGCCCATAGGTTACTATGGGCAAAAGAGTGAGTTTTAGACCTAAACAGTTTCATACATGTGGCCCTAAGGGTCAGTGAAGAGTGTCGGAAAAGGTGAATGAATATGGTGATCCATATAAAGAATCTCTAATTAAATTAGAAGTGAAGCAGCATACAGCAAAGTCTGAGTCAGATTTACTATCATTAGTCTGTTTTTGGGTATTGTATTCAGTTTTACTGTGATTGATGTTTGCTAACCCTCATTATTCTAGCAATGATCCAGCTTTCTTGCTTTAATTAGTACAGTCCTCACAGTATGGAGCTGCCCTTTGAAGCAATTAGAGAACTTTCTACCTTTAGAGTTGGTATATATATAGCTGGAGCTGACACTTTCTGAGAAAACCTAAGGCCTAAGATTTCACTTTGGGCTGTTTAAGCTGGCTTTGTGTTAATTATTACTCTTTGCGCTGACATACAGGGCATTTTCACCTGACTTCTGAAGAAAAGTTATGTCAAACAAGATTTAACTGTACCAAAAATGTCCATGTTATTATTAGACTGTACTACTAAACTGGATTTTCCAAATGCCCATGGTTTTTGAGCAGTTTTTACCTTTGTTTTTTTTTAAAGCAACAGTTTACAGAGTTAAAGTAAACCTTTTGAGGTGGATTGTACTGCCCTATCTGAGTGCAGGATGTGTGGAAGAAAAGTTGAATTATGTGATATACAACTTTATGATTCGAAGAGGATATCTGCATAAAAATAAGAGAAAATCTGGTAAGACTTCTTAAGAGACAGTAAAAAGTCCCGTTGTTTCCCACTAAACATCCATGACTGACAGCTTTCCCTATATCAATGTGTGTACAAAGAAAAACTGTCAATTTATGTATGGGGGCTGGGTAAGAAATATTTTCACATCCTTTCGGTATTTCAGTATTTTCTAGTCTTTTATCAGAAATCCATCTTCAAATTTTCAGCCGTGATATATAGATTTCTACCTATATATCCAGAGCTCAGCTTCTCTCCTCTATGACATACTGATTTTAGTTTAGAAACAGCATAAACCACCTGAAGGTTCCCCTTACCGCCGCAGCCATTTTTTGACCTGCCTGACAGAGACTCATTTTTTTAACTCGGACATGTGTCAATTTATATTCAGAGAATATTTCCTCGCTAAAACATTGTGCTTAAGTGAGTAAATACATTTGGTCCATACAATTCTTGTTTATTTGTGAAAAATATGTTAAAATTTTAAAAAATTTCTTTGTCGGGACAGATAGTGATTCCACACAAAATAGTTTCTAACTATCATTTACCATAGTTTTATGTATGCTGCATACATTTTTTAAAATTTTTTTTTTTTAAATTTTGTAGTAATTCTTCATTTTCAAGAACATTGCAACACAGATTTTTTTAGGGACCCGTCCAGTTTCTGATGTGGCTTTGAGGTGCCTGTATGTTAATACCCCATAACTGATGCCATCTAAGAAATACACCCTTAAGTATTCAAAACAGTGTTTAGGATGTTTGATAACTCATTAGGTGTTTCACAGAAATTAAAGCAAAGTGGAGGTGGAAATTTAAATTTTTATCTATTATTCTGTGGTACATGGAGATGTTGACCTGGGAAGTGCAAGTCAATCTCGATTCCCCTACACTGCAACACCTACTGGCTTTGGGTCTCATTTTCATTATAATTTTCTTTGCAGACCTTATAAATAGAGATGGTCGAAGTTCTCAAAAATTCGATTCGATGACTTCGCCGAAGTTCCCGACAAAATTTGTTTCGGTTCGAATTACTTGGGGGACGAATCACTTTAAAAAAACAGATTTCCGGTGCACAGACCCTCGGGGGGGCTGAGAATTTTGTCCCAGCTTAAATTTTCAGAGGGGCTTGGTTTGGATTCTACAATGTTGTGTTTTAGTATGCACGCAGATACGCCGCCGCCTTTAGAATCGCTTCACTATAAATTCCCGGGAATTTAAAAAGGGGGCAAAATGCCCAAAAAAAACTGGCAACATCAGTACAGAGTGTGGGGTTAGGCAGCGCCCACAGCATGGGGTCAGAGGTGGCCCAATGCTTTTCTGGAGGTGGCAAAAACAGGGTGGGGCACAGGTGGCACAAGACAGTGTGTAGGTTACCAGCAGCCACAGCCGCGGGCAAGGTCTGACAGGGCCCCCAATGCCCTTCTGGAGGGGCAAAACGGGAGTTTGGCCACGGGGTGGCACAATTACAGAGAGTGGGGTACGGCAGCGCCCGCAGGGTCAAGAGGGGGCACAATGAACCAGTTGGGGTCACGGAGCAGCCAACTTTTTTACAACATGAGGTCAGACAGTGCACAAGACTTTTTCTGGAAGTGGCAAAAAAAATAAGTAGGCCCAGGTGGCACAATGACAGAGAGGGGGGGCCCGGGGCGCAGCCAAACGCAGCTTTGAGGTCGGGGCGTGGCACAATGACATTTGGAGGTGGAAAAAAGGGGAGATGGCCCAGATGGCCTTTTGACCATTGGGAGGCAGGCGCAGCCACAAAGCAGCATGGGGGGAAAGGGGCACAATGACATTCTGGAGGGGCGAAACCGCGTTGACCACAGAGGGGCCCAAAATGACAGAGAGTGGAGGTACGGCGCAGCCATGAGGTCGGGAGAGGGGCACAATGACACGTGTGGAGGGACAGCGGCAGCCACAGAGCGCATGGGTCAGACAGTGACACAATGACATTCTGGAGGTAGCAAAACGGGAGTGGGCCCAAAGAGTGGCACAATGACAGAGTGGGGGTGCGCAGCAACAGCTGGGTCAGGGGTGGCACAAGGGACCCCCAGTTGGATGTCTGGCCCAGCAACAGCAGCAGATGAGGTCATGGTGCAAAATACAGATGTGGAGGTGGATGGCAATACCTCCGGAAAAAGATGGGGGTGGTTTTGGGGAAAAAAAGTAGAAATTTGGTGGCATCGGGGGGGTGGCGGATCAAAATGGGGGCTGAGGCGGGTAGTTGAACCCAACTCATTTCCCCACAGTTGGTGGCGTCATTGCTGTGTAGTCTGACGCCTAAAAAAAGTTTTGATATAGCCTGCTCCACCCCTTCTGGGTGAACGGCCCACTGTGAAGCCTTACAGCAGTATTTGTAATGCAAGAGAAAAGCAGAAAACGGTCCACACGATCCAATATCATTTAAAATTTCCCAAGGTTTTTTGAAAAATACAGCATAAAAACGCAAAGTTGCACTTACCCCAGTGAAAAGCAGGGATAGCGGGGCCCCCACTGTGGGGTAGTACAAGCTGACGCGTTTTGGGGTTTTAAAGATGTGCCCTTAGTATAGCATTAATGGAAACATCAAAAACCATCCTTTTTTATATAAAAAACCTATTAATTGGGGAAAAAGTAAAATTTCCCTGACATCACGAAAGGGGATGTGCACGTTGGGGTTTTTTTAAACAGCATCCGGGGAATTTCCAAAATCCCGGTCCGGAGGGGAGAATACGCACTTCCGGGCGCGGCAATGATTTTGGGGGCTGCCTGGAAAGGGAAAAAAAACCCCCCCCGCATGCGATCAACATTAGGTGAGGCTGAAATTTACACAAAAAAAAAAAAAAGGTAAGCAAATTGTAAAACCGGAACCCCCCCTGTGAACAGGTTATGGGGGTTTTTTTGAGCTGGGGTTTTAGTAATGCATAATGATTTCTTTTTTAAATTTTTAAGACATTGTGGGGTAGTTGTGTTTAAAACGAAAATCCATGCGCTTCTCTATTGCAAAAATTGTCGCAAAAACCCCACCCCCTCTTATTGGTCTGCAACCTTTCTATTGCTCTTATTTTTTGGTGCTACCTCTGAATTAGTTTTTGTATAAAGTGTCTTGTAAGACCAGATTTTTTTTTTCTCTCCGATGATTTGTAACTTCTTTAGGTTTAAAATTGTTTAAGCTTTCTGGTGGCTGAATTATGAAGTTACATTCGTGCAAAAAGGCCAATATACAACATTTTGGGTATTAAATTTTTTTAAAATTTTAATTGGTACTTTTAGAACCCGACTTATTTTCAAACTCCTTTCCGGATGGAAAAGAACACGTACGGCATTTTTAGTCCACACTTAAGAATCCCTTAAAATTTTAGCCCTGTTGTATTTCTTATGGAAACAAATGTATTCGAAGTAAATAAAATACCAAGATGTTTGCTTTCCGGGTACAATCCTACAAAAAACCCTTTTTAAATATACTGTCTAAAAAACTATCTTCAAAAAATGGGAAATATTAGGACAAATTTTTATATACTAAAAGTATGGTATAATCCCAAAAAATTAAAGTGGGTAATTGGTTTTCGGCTGGCATTTGTTTTCTGTACAAGCAAAAACCCTCATCCTTTTTTTGAATTTTACTTTTCACATTTTTTAAAATTGTTTGGATAACCCTTTTACCCCAGTCTATCACAAATTTGATTGGACTCAAGCTCATAATCTTCGTGTGACTAAATTGCTTTAGCTCGTATTGTTCCCCCCGTGGGAATAGATTTTTTTTATAGAATTGGGGTGATAACTTTTAAAGTGCAGAATGTTTTCCCGCACGCTTTTTTTTATAAATTTTTTTTGATTAGTTTGGGAATACCCACCCCAAATTAAGTCCAAAAAATTAAATGAAGATACATTAGTAATAGGTAATTTGGGTTAAAAGGGGTTTTTGCTGAATAGAAATAAAGGGGGCAGGCGATCATCCCCCCCCCCCATATAAGAGGACGATCTATGATCTGCCCCTACCACTCCCAAATTGCCCCGAAAAGGGATTGTCTGTAAGTACAAGACTTTCCTCCACCATGAATCGTTGGCTAGGAAGGGAGTTTTTGGCCCCCCTCGAGACCCTGTGAGTGCAAGTAAACTTAAGGGCGAACATAAAGTAATGTGGCCCCTCAAAAATTCAACCACATCTAAATTCATTTGCAAATCCCGAGTGTAGCCATATATTTTGATAGATATACTGAAGTGCATAATTGCTATTTGGGGGTCAGGTGTATAGTGATCCACGCACATGAAACCAACTAAATTTGTTGGTCCAAAAAATATTAGCACAGTAACAGGACGTCACGGTATCTTGGAGGGAAACCCCCGGAACCCGCCTGCCAGGGGGGCAGAGAGATCACCCATGACATAGCCTTTCTGTATTGAATTGATGCCCCCACTATGGGGGCCCTGGGGGATCCAAAAAATTTCTTTTGGATCTTGGGGATACCAAAATTAGGTGTTATGGAAAAACGTTTGGGAATATTTCCCCTGTTTTTAATTTAATGGTCCTAGTTGGGCCCTTCCCTACTAATTTTCTGCCATTCTGATTTCAATATTTTTGGCAGACCTTAAGCTTTTTAGAGCTATTTTTTGTTTGCCCGTGAGGTTAGACATGTTGTTCTCTATTTGGTTATTTTGTAATGCCCGTAGATCTTTCTCTACCAAGTCTCTGTGTCCAGAGACGAAAACCTCTATTGCTTTGGATTTCTGTCGAGGACTCCAGGTCAGATTTTTCTAACAAGAAAAAACCGACATGTGAATATTACTCAATATAATTTAAAGAGGTTTTCTCACCATGCATTTTCAGAGTTAGAGTATGTTCACATGGCTTATTTTGGTGTGCATTTCGGCGCGTATTTCCCGTTATGCGCGCAGCAATTACGGTAATCCATAGTTCTCATAGAGAGCTATGGGTTGCACGTCGTCCATCCGCACGTACAATACAATTGTATTGTACGCGCAGGGGGAAGATTTGACATGTCAATTGTTAGCGGCAATTACGCACTGCTGACAATGCATGTCAATGGGGCAAGCACCTGGCCGGCCCCCCGTGCTATGGAAAGACGCGCTGATCAGCGCGTTGTTCCAAAACACCCGGCGTATTACGCCAATACTATACACGGTGCAATACATCGTGTGAACATACCCTTACAGCCACTCACACTTAATCACACTTTCTGGTTAGGCTGTGGGCGGGCTTGTAGCAGTGATTGGCATTTCAGCTCTGCTTTTCCTAGCCAATCCTGCAACAGCGAAATAACTGCAATCAGATAAGAGAGATGGTCTGTAACCAAGAGAAACTTGTGTGTACTCTGAAAAGAGAACATCTCTATCTCCTCAAAAAAGCAAAATAAAAAAGCAATGTATATGATAATAGTCTTCATTTACATTTCTGTAAATGTTGAAAGCTCATTGTAGCGAGAAAACCCCTTTAAAAAGTATTTGTGAAGTTTTTGCAAATTAAAAGAACTGAAAAGTGTGTTGTGTATTCATCCCCCATCCCCAGTACTCGAATATCCCTAAATAAAATAGAGTGTGACCAATTACCTCTTGAAGTCACATAATTAATAGAGTACATCTGTATGCAATTTATTCTCAGTGTAACTTTAACTGTTTTGTAAAGGCCTAGGGGTTTTGTAAGAACAAAAGTGAAAAAACGCATCATAAAAACCCAAAGGGGAACATGCCTGAAATCGGGGTTTAAAGTTAGGTTAATTTTTAAAATCCAATTAGTAGAGTATATCCCCCCTTTATCCATGTAAGGATCACCAGCTTTACTGTCTACCTCCAAACCATTTTAGTACATTTTTCACATAACAACAAGCATGGTCAATTATATTGCAAGTAAAAAAAATATTTTATGATTATTTTACATTTTGAAAAACTAAAGCACTTTATAATTCTACAATGCCAGTATCTATCTTTTGTAACACATCATCCCCTTAGGGGTTTTTTTAATTGGTTTGTCGTGAAACCATGGACAAGACCGTTTGTAAAAAAAACCCATAAGGGGAGATAAATGTGTTATGACTAAGATGGGCGATTTCTAAAAAATTCGACGGTCACTTCCCCGAATTTTCCGACAAAATTTTGTTTCGTACGAATTATTGGGGCACGAATCGCGTTAAAAAGAGCTATTTCCGGGCTGCCAAACCCCTGCAGGGGGCTTTAAAACGTTGTGCCCTGCTTAATATAAGGGGGACTTGGTTTGGCCCTTCATCAATTTTGTGTTTTAGTATAAAGGGCAGTTTGACTGGCCGCTCTTGGGAATCCCCCTTACTCTAATTTTCCCTAGGCAACTTAAAAAGTGGGAAAAAAATGCCCAAAAAAACTCAAGGGGGGAATGTAGCCTGATAAAGTATGCCAGCGAAAGCGGAAAAAAACAAGTGAACTCAGGTGGCAACAAGGACAGAGTGTGGAGGGTGACAGCGGCAGCCACGCACTGGGGTCGGGCGGGGCACAAGCCCTTCGGGAGGGGCAAAACCGAGGAGGCCACAGGTGGCACAATACTGAGAGGGGAGGTCAGGGGCGGCGCGTATGAGGTCAGGCAGTGGCCAATGACATTTTGGAGGCGGCAAAACAGTATTACCCCAAAGGGCCAATCACACATGTGGGGTCACGCAGCAGCAGAGGGATGGGCAGTGGACAATGACATTCTGGAGGTGGCAAAACAGGAGGAAGTCACAGGGGCACAATGCTGAGAGGGGAGTCAGCCACAAGCAGCATGAGGTCCGACAGTGGCACAATGACCAGTGTGGATGACAGGGCAACACAACCGCACAGAGCATGAGGCTAGAGTGGCACAATGACGAGTGTTGAGGGGGGTGGCAATCCCACCCCTGGTAAAGTGGTGGTAGGCGATGGAAAAAACGTCAGCAATGTGGGGGCACCGGGGGGGGCGCATCAGAATAGGGTGGGGCGGGTAGTTTAACCCCAGTGGCCAAAGGATTGGTGTGGGGAAAAACCCTGGCCGATCCAGCCTGATTCATCTTGAAAAGGTCATCTTTCCCACATTTCCCTTGGCAAAAGGGTTCCCCTTTGGGGGGAACGATGGCCCCGCCGCACTGAACACCCGTCTGATGCCACACTACGGGCCAGGCGGCCCTTTTCCCCACTGCAAATCGGCAATTGCGGCCCACCCCAGTTTGGCTCCCCATTAGTCCGCGGGATTTTTTGAGGGGGCAGAGTGCTGTCCAAGTAGGCCACCCTTTTTGGTTCAGGGACTGCTCCATTCCGCTGCTGGCAATGCCCTCCTCACTAGGCGGGTGAAGGGAAGTGGTCACAGTGACTCCAGACTTGGTTTACTACTGATGGAGCGGGTATCCTCCACCCCCCCCCTTTCCCCCCCAGCCGTGGCAGAGTAGTGAGCCTGGGAAACCCCCCCGGTCGACCTGTCAGAGGAGGGACATCCCGCACATAGGCAGCACCCAACTGTTTTAGGGAGGATTTCCCTAAGTTTTTGATTTTGTTTTTTCCCTTTTCCCAATGTGGAAAAGGCTCCCATTTTGGACCGGTAGCGAGGGCCAATAGGGGGAACCCAGAAGTCATCCCTCTCCGGGAGCTGTTTTTCGGCTGCATAGCCAGGCAAATCGCATCTGGGGGCCTCGCACAAGTACTCGAGGGGTCCCTCCCTCCTTTTCCCCACCAAACCCCCCCTCCACTGTTTGGGGGGTCATCTCCTCGTCTTCCTCATCTCCTCCACCTCCCCCACTGCTCCTCTCCTCCTCTCTTGTCCGGGGGTAAAAATCCCTCATTTCACCAAAACAATGCTTTGTCCAATTTTCCCTCCTCCCCTCCTCTCCTTTTCATCCCCCCCGGGCCAGTGGCCACATTTTCCCCCTTTTTCCACCCCCTGCCCAGACAATTTTTCAGCATCTGTTCCGGGCAAAGAGTGGAATGGTTTTTATTCACCCTATCCGGGCACTGCAATAACGTCCCCTCCTGAATGGCCTCAAAAAAAGGAGTGTTCCTGGCTGTGTACAAATGGATAAAGTCATGCCAGTTTCCGGGCCATTTCAAAATTTCTGAAGACGGGGGAAGACTGGGAACCTTTTTCCCAAAACCAATTGAAACATGTGCCCCCATGCAGGCGCAGGGACCATCCCTCCTCGGTCAGGCGGACACCAGTTCCCCCCTTTGCCGTCACCATGGTTCGATTTGCATTGGGGGGAGAAACCACACATCGATTTTTTCGATGACGCTGAGCTTTCCCCCCCTGTGTGAATTTGTTCGCCGAGGCAAGCCGGTTTTGAACTGCGTTACACCGTGGGCCCCAACCCTGTGGTATGATGGAGCATACTTGTGGAGGTAGATGGGGGTGGGGGGTGGAGGAGGAGGAGGGGGACATTGGCGCGTTGCAGCGTTTGACAAGTGGAGGGAAAAACGGGGGTTCCTGTCCAATTGAAGACATTTACCCCTGGGGCCCTAAAAGGCGACTGGCTCGACCGTAGTTCAGCTCCAGTGCCGCGCTGCCGGCCCTTTTGGGAAAAAAACCCATAAAACTCAGGACGACCCACTTCGTTTTTCATATTTATGAAGTGGGTTCTGCCTTTTTGGGAAAAAAAATTACGGGTTGGAACTCTCCATTTGGCCGGCACAAGCCCTTAGTTCCCGAACGGGAGAAATACCATTTGGAAAGGGGGGGACTGCAGTACCAACAACTTGGACAGGACACGGTCACTTGACCTTAGGATGGTTGGAAGCTTTTCTGTTGTTCTTTGCAATCGCCTCGCTGAACGATGTGGGGCCCTGGTAGCGAGGAGCAGGGCATCTGGCCGGGAATGTCAAAGAAAACGGCTCCCTTCTGCAGAGGGGTGGAGCCTTTACTGGCTGCAAAGGGGGTGCCAGGGGGCTGCTGCGCGCGTTTTGCGGGGGCAGGATGGACCACCACATCTGGCCCCGTTTCCCAGGGCCACCGGATGGGACGCTGAAAAGTGTTGCCAGGGGCCTGGTGCCAACGTTAGCTCCCCGGACGCTTCACTTTCTGCCCCCCGATTCTAAAATTTCCCCTATTTGGTCCTCTGGTGTCTTAGCAAAGAACTGCCACCCGCCGGTTCGGATTTTACCCCGACGTCGGAAGGTGACACTGCCGCCGCTGCCTCGCTGAGCCCTGTGCGCTACTTTCTTGGACCGCGAAGCGGGTTTTTTACCCCCGTGGCCCCTTTTTCTCCCGACCCCCTGCTGCATCCCCGACTCACGGCCCAAGACCCACTTTTGGCTGCGCTGCTGCCTGCGGGCAAGCTGACGCCCTCTTCTCCTGACGTGATGAAGCCCTTTCCCCACCCGGTCCCAAGTGGGGCGGTACATCATCATTATTTGTGTTCATCGTCACTGCGTCCCATCACCGGCTTGGTATCCCCAGGGTGACCCCCTCCAACATGCCTCCCAGCCCTCTCCAATCTATACTTTGCCGCCCACGCAAGAAGCAGGGGATAAATTTGGGCCCCCTTTCTTCGCTGCCCGTAGCCGCTGCCCTCCTCAAATTGTTCATCCTCGCTATATAGTGGGGTGAGCCCGACCACATGTAGATTTTGGGTGAGGGGGCCGGATGGGACAGAGGCGGGGGTGAGGCAGGTGAGGGCCCGCTGGGCCCCCTCCCGGGCCATGCCAACTAATGGTTTTGTCTGAGGTTTCCACGACTTTGGTGGGGGTTTTCGATGTCATCTGGGGGGAAGAGGATGACCCGGGCAACCAAAAAGAACCCCTTGGTTGTGAAAACCACGGCCCCTAGATGAAGCGGCAGTTGTGGCCTCACCCAGGGGACCCTTGCTGTGACGTCCCCTTTCTGTGCTGCGACCGTTAAAGGAAAGTTTGTGCCACTGCCACTCGCAGGGGCAGAGCCTGCCACCCTCTGTTGACAAATTTTTTTGTTCTAAAATGTACAGCACTGTTTGGAGATATCTGTATAAGATAAATATACACCCCGTTTTTTACTCAATGAACCCCCCGAAAAGCTGGTAACCTTGGTATAATTTCGCTCCCCCAAAAGGCCCCGGAAAAATTTCTTGTATGTGCGTTTAAAAAACCCGTGTGTTTTTTAAATGTAAAAAACACAAACAGGCTTAAAAAACCCTTTGGACATGAATTAGGCTACAGGAAAAATGTATATATTTTGGGGTTGAAAAAAGCGGTTTATTTTTGTTAGCACACCAGCAAAACAACGCTTAATTAACCCCCCGGGGTTAAATTGCGCCCAAAGAATTTAGCCGACAAACTATTTGCTTTGTACGTGTTACAAATTGCTGTTTTCTACGCCACAAAAAAGAGATACAGTTTTTAATTAACCTTCGCTTGTGAATTAGGACGGGAAAAAATTTTTATATTTGGCTTTGAAAAAGACGGTTTCTTGGGTAAACACACCAGCAAAACAACGCTAATTTAAACCCCCCTGGATGAAATTGCGCAAAAGAATTGAGCACCAAAAATGAAGGGGTATTTGTTTTGAAAAAACGCTGTTTTTTTTAAATGAATACAACAGGAAGGCTTCACCCCCCTTGGATATTGAATGTTATGCGCTGCAGTGGAGCACACTGTTTTCAACCCCAAAAACACCAAATAATAGAAATAGAACAATAACAGAACAGTCTCTTAAAAAGCTGAACACCCACAGAAACCCTATATAAAAATAAATTTTTCAAAAAGGCTTCACCCCGGGGCACCCCCTTCCCTGATGACACATGAGGGGATTGAGCTCCCGGTCGCCCCCCGGATTTAATATGCGGTGAGTCACAAAATCCCCCGGGTCTTGTTTGGCTTCACCCTGCACATGTCATACGGGCTATCCCTTTTTCCCTCCCGAGTGCTTTGCCCCATGTAGCCCCATGTGCTGCGCCTTTTTCAATAAAAAGCACACTTCGTTCACTCGAAGCCCCCCCAAATTTGCTTGTTCAAAAACCGAAGTTTTCCTAAAATTTCCCTAAAGAATTCCATTTTCGTTAGAATAAATTCGCCCATCTCTAGCAACAGTTCAAAGGGTTTGAAGAATTTGGCTGCCTAGTGTAAAGTGCATATATCCAATGCTGTTTAGTACTCTTTTTAAACAGTTATTTTGAAAAGTTTCACACATAGGTTTTTTTTTTGTTTTGTCTCTTAGAAAAATTTCATGTTTTCCTGCTGCAGACAAATTTTAGCTCAAAGCCAATAGTAAAAACAATGATTCTATTTCTACATTTTTTCTTCCCTTTTGTTCTGTTCTTGGGTACTTGGTGTTTTTTTTAAACTGCCACATGCTTGCTAAGATGTTTTATCTGGCATTTTTCCCCCAAATTCTTTTTAGGAATCCAAGTTCACCCGTTCCATAACAAAGTTGTACTAAAAAGTTTAAAACTCCCCCATACACCACTTAGGGTCACATGTATGAAAACGTCTAGGTCTGAAAATTTACTTTGTTGCCCCAAACAACCAATCAGAGCGCCCATTTTAATTTTCAAGAGCACTATATGAAATGAAAGGGGGACTTTTATTGGTTTTTATGAGCTACAAAGTGGTTTTTAGCCTAGTCAGTTTTCATACATTGGCCCTTGTGTTAATAAATATTTTTTTTTTTTAGAATTAAAAAACAGGGGGGACACTTTATGAAATGCTAAGAACCGATGAGCAAATTTATAAGTCTACTGATCATGTTTTTTTAAGGGGTTTTCTCACTGTGTTTTTTCGATCCACAACGCTTCGGATTAACTTTTTGGTTGGGCTGGGGGCAGCAAATTTGGGATATAACTCTGCAATTCCTACCTGATTCTATTTCAGTACATGACTGCTGAGGTTTTGTAAAACGAGTATAACTACAGAGCTCTAGGGTTTAAAAAATTGTCATAATCTTAGATAAACAAAGCTAGAATATGATTGCAGGGGAGTGACTCGCCATAGTCGGACTGACTGATGGCAGCTTGGATCATCGATAAGAGAGCAGGGAGAGATGCAGAGAGGTGGTCAACCAG
>JAODAL010073342.1:0-14768 GCA_025379985.1 Phyllomedusa bahiana | reverse complement strand
CGCCCCCGCTCTCCATCGGAGCTACCGTCTCCGCAACGTCGGGTTCGGGGTCCGCTCGTCATGCATCGGACCCCTCCGGCGCTCAATTACCTGACCGTGCTCCTGCTCAGTCCTTGTCCGGTCCCCGTGCGCCTTCCCGAGGTAGCTCCGCCCCTAGTGGGCGCGCGCTGCACCCGGCAATTTGAATTAAAGGGCAGTGCGCCGGTAATTGGTTCATTGCCGGTCACTGCTCCTAATTAGTTCCGGCCACTTCCTGCCGGCCTCGCCGGATCCTTGGTGTATATTCCATGTGAAAGTGTTCCAACGTTCTTGTCTTAGCCTACCGTGTACCGACTCCCTGCTTACGTTTTACCGTCTACAAACCTTGCCGCCTGCCCTGACCATCCTGCTTGTCTACCGCTACGAACGCAGAGCCGCTGTCCTGACCCCTGCCTGTCTACGACAACGAGCCTGTCTGCCGTTACTGAACCTCGCACTCATTTGGCCGCCAACTGCAGGCAAGCCCCGCCAGTGGTAGAGACCTGGTGAAAGAACTCCGCCGCAGCAAACCATCCCGCTTTGCGGCGGGCCTCTGTGAAAACCGGGTCCCACTTAGATTCTCCACTCCCTGGTGTGGGCTACTCCATCATCTGCGGTGTCCAGTGGATCCACATCAGACCGTTACGCTTATCAACCCCCATCTACTATTTCTGTCTCAGTGTGTGTCACCACCATAATTCCTAGGCAGCAGGCCCAGTATTTTAGGATTATACTAGATTCTAATATGTCCTTCACTCCTTATATCCAATCCCTTGCCTGCTCTTGTCTCCTGCACCTCCAAAACCTCTCTAAAATCTGTAATTTTCTCATTGTAGAAACAACTCAAACTTTTATTGTCACCCATATACTTTTAACTATTGTAACTCCTTGCTTATCAGTCTCCCTTTCTGCAAAATTTCCCCTCTCCAATTTGTCCTGAATACAGCAGCCAGGCTTATCTTTCCTTCCAGTCGCTATACTGATGCCTCTACTCTTTGTCATTCACTGCACTGGTTGCCCATTCAGCACAGAATACAGCATAAACTAATTGCTCTCAAATATTGAGCTCTGCACAGTGCTGTTCCCACTCCCCCTACATCTTCTCCTTCATCTCTGTCTACCACCCTACCTGGTCACTAAATTTTGTTGATAATCTTCGATTAAATGTCTCAATTATCGGGACCTTCCATGATGCTCACCTTCAAGACTTTGCACGTGCTGCACTAATTCTTTGGCACATTGTCATGAGTGGTCCCGCAGCCCCTCGCCCGGGCTGCGGGCGCACTCGAGCGGCCACCCAGCCGGGACCAGCGTCCCCTGCCGGTCCCGCGGTTCGGGTCCCACTGCCCGCTTACCGCCTCACTCCGCGCTCCCACGTCCTCCCGTATCACCCTGGCCGCCGGAGTGCGCATTGCCCGCTTGCAGTTTGGCCGCGCGCCAGTAGACAGAAGCGGTAGCCGGCTTCTCCAGGATTTAAAGGGGCAGTAACGCCCATAAATTGGTTAAAGGCTGCAGGTGACCCAATTTTTCAAAAACCCCCTTCCATCCTGGTCACCTTTGGCCGGATCTTTAGTGCGTAACAGCCTTCAGAGAAAGCTTCTTCTGCCTTGGTATCCTGTCTACCGTGTAGCGAACCGTCTTCGCTCTGTTCTTTACCACGAACCATTGGCGCCGCCTGCCCTGACCTCTTGCCTTCCCCGACTTCGCCTAAGTCTCCACGATTTTGTACCACGCACTGTCCCCCCCCCCCCCCCCCCCCCCCCCCCCCCCCCCGGGGGTGCCCCCCCGCCCCCCCTTGGTGCCACCTGCAAAGCAAGTCACAGCAAGTGGGACGACCTGGTAGTTCTCTCACCGCCGCAGCAAGTCCATCCCGCTTTGCGGCGGGCTCTGGTGAAAACAGGGTTCTCCTTAGACTCCGTCCCCTGGTAGGGCTTACCCCATCGCTTGCGGGGGTCCAGCGGATCCACTAACCACAACCTGCATTCGTTACAGTAAGGATCCCGGCCATGGATCCCCGCCAAGGTAGCCTTAGCCCCGTTTTGGGGGGGGGGGGGGTGAGAACCGGATCTCACGGCGATAAGTGGGCTTCATCAGTCACATCAACTAGCGCAACAAGCCCAGCAGCTGAACCATGTTGTCCGCCAAGATGCAGCAGCTCCTGGGCTAACCAACAGCCGCCGACTCCTCCTCCTGTGGCGACACCTCCGCCGCACCCAGGGACTGCTCGTCTACGCTTACCACTACCTGACAAGTTTGAAGGGACTCCAACTGTCAGTGGGATTTATTCCCAGTGCCGATGCACGTTTAGTGATGCGGTCAATTCCCCACTGAACGTTCTAAGGTGCCTTCGTGGGTCAGTGCTTGCTGTCCCGGGAATGGCTCTAGCTTGGGCCACCCCTCACTGGGACCTGGTCATCCGGTGCCGACTGACCTACAGGCTTCCTCCAGAGTTCCGCAGTGTCCTTTGGAAGATCCTGCAACGGGCATCCTCTGCAGAGACCACGCTCTACTGAACTCTTCGCCAGGGTGACTCCTCTCGACGGCTACTACGCAGTCTTTTCGGACCCTGGCATCAGAGCTTACCTGGAATACGCCAGCAACTATTTGTGCCACTTTCAAAAAGGCTTGTCCCCGGCAAAGTTAAGGACGCCCATCCGCGGCTAGAGAGATCCCGTCCTTCCTAATCTAGCTGATCCACCAAGCTTACTCGCAAATCGATGTTCGCAATCGCCAGCGGCAAAGAGGAAAATACGCCAGAACGAGAACTCGCTATTCGACCACGCCGTCTGCCTCGCCTGGCTCCGGTCTTCCAAAGACCACAGCTGTCCACTTCCCTTCCTATCCCTACCAGTGAAAACCCATGCAGGAGGACCGGGCACATCTGTCCGAACCGGAGCTGTTTCCCGCCGTCGGCAGAAAAATTGTGCCTTACTGTGCCAGCCCGGATCTCTTTCGCAATGGTTCCCGCCTTCGCACCTCAGCGGCAGGGAAACGCCCGCACCAAGGTTATGTCGAGAGGCGTCCCTATGTGTGAACACTATCCTCCCTCCACGTCTCTTTACTAGGGAGGTTGAAGAGGTCTCGATCTGTGCCTGACTCAGCTTTTCGGGTATCCCCGCCTTTCTGGATTCTGGATTCCGCCGGAACTTAATTCACGCCGCCCTGGTGTCCCATTATCGACTTCCGTGACCCTCTGAGAAAGCCCCTGGTGAAAATCCTCCCGTGAGTGGAGAGCTTCTTAGTGAGGCCATGTCGGCCCGTAACCAAGCCATTGGTCCCTCCGCGTAGGGGGCTTTAACACAAGGAGCAATCACCTTCTATGTCCACCCTTCGGTTGTCGTTCCCTCAGCGACTCCCTCTAGGTCTTCGTGGCTGCAGCTCCATGTGCCCCGACCCTCAACTGGAAGGACCGGATATGAGTTCTACGCTGCCCCAAACTGCCAGACAATAATCGCTGTCTCTCTGTTCGCGGCCAGTCCGGGCCAATTCCACCACCTCATCATCATCCAGGCCTGCCAGGTCCTTCCCACAGAATACCGGAACTACGCGACGTCTTTTCGCAGATAACAGGCCGAATCCCATCCTCCTCAACGCCCCTATGACTGTCCCATTGACACTCCTTCCTGAGGGCCAGTCCTCCTCGGGCAGAGTTTACCCGATGTCCCATTCACCAGAGAACACAGGCCATGTCGTACACTAAATCCTCGAACACCTTGCAAAAGGGTTTTTATTCGCAAATCCTCGATCACCCTCCTCTGGAGCGCTTTTTTCTTCGTTTATCAAAGACATAAAGAAAAAAAAAAAAGGATGGATCTCTCCGTCCTTGATCGACTACCGGCCTAACACAATTACCGTAAAAAAACGTTACCTGTTGCCACTACTAAACATTGAAATGGAACTTTTGACCGTTCTACAGGGAGCCAAGTGTTCACCAATTGGACTGGCTGGGGGCATATAATCACATCAGAATCCGTGAGGGATAGATTGGAAGGACTGCATCAGTACCCACGCGACGGCCTTTTTGAGTATCTGGTAATGCCTTTCGGGCTGTGGCAATGCCCCCGCGGTCTTTCAAATAGTTCGTAAACGACAATCTTTCAGGGACCTGCTCTACACCTGTGTCGATCGTTACCCTGACGACATCCTGGATGTCCCTCCCCATGACCTTTCTCCGGACTCCATCTATCACAGGTATACGCCTAGTCCCTGCAACGCCTTTCGCAGCAACCGCCTATACGCCAAATTAGAGAAGTGTGTGTTTCCACCCAAACCAGTCTGCCTTTCCTCGTTACATCGTTCTCCGACCGAAGGTCATTACAAATGATCCCACTAATCTTGTCTGCTATCCTGCAATGCCACTGACCTGTTGGCATCGAGCCATTCAACCGTTATTGGGCTTTAGCGAATTATTATCGACAGTTTAATACCTCATTTCTCCATACTCTTGTGCTCCTATTGTGGCCCTCACCAGGAAAAAGGCTAATCCCAAATGTATTTGGCCGACCGCGGCCGAAAGAGCCCCTTCTCAGATTTGAAAGTCGGGGACCATTGTCGCTTCCGCACCTATTTTGTCACGCCCTTACCCTGTAAAGCCTTTCTCCGCTCTGGAGGTGGATGCCTCTTCTGATGGGGGCCGGAGCTAACCTACTCAAGGGTCCCAACGGGAAGAACTGAACCACCTGCGGCTTCTTCTCTAAGGTACCATTCGTCGCGAGAGGAACTATGCTATTGGGGAACCGAGATTACTACGCAATCAAGATGGCCCTGACATAGTGGCGGCGCATCTTCTAGAGGGAGCTCAGTCATCCTTTCGAGGTAAATTTAGAACGGATCACAAAATCTTCATGTAAACATCCATACGGCCCAGCGCCTCAATCCCGCAAGCACGGTGGTTCATCTTCTTTTTCTAGATTTGACTTCCATGACCATTTTCGCCCTGCAGAAAAGAACATCAGTGCCCACTCTCTCCGCGTCAACGCAGGTGTGGGGACGTCACTGGAGAGGGGAGCGCAGACCCCAAAACACATTATACCTCCGTAACGCCTGATCCAGAAGCACCTGTCCTCTCGGCAGATACCTCCTGGCAAGACCCTACGTTCGGCCATCTCTCTGCGCAAGAATCCCTGAATTGGGGGAAACACGGCATCGTGTTGCGGGACATCCTGGGCCCGCAGAATCGTTCCCAATTGATCTCCTCTCGGTTTTTACTGGTGGCCAAGGGCTGCAAAAAGATAACAAGGACTTTGTGGATGCCTGTGTGCCACTTGTGCCCGGAATAAGGGTGCCCTGCCACAGCCCGCTCCGGCTGCTACTAACCCCTAGCTACTCCTCAGTACTCTTCCATGTCTCCCCGATGAGCGATTGATTTTCTAGTCACCGACCTTCCCATCCACTTCGGGTAACACCGGTGACTGGGTCTTACGGATAGGTTTTTCCGAAGATGTCACACATCGTCCCACTCGCCAGGTGTTACCTTCCGCACCACGTCTTGCCTCCCTGTTCTTTAGTCCACATCTACCGCTGCACGTCTGGCCCAGACATCAATCGTCTCCTGATTCGTGGGTGCAGTTTCGTCTCCAAGTTCTGGCGCAGCACTCACTGCTCCCGATTGCAGGTGAAGTTAGAACTTTTCTTCATCCTACATCCGCAATCTAGCGGGCAGGTAGAGAGGGTATCAAATCAGATACTGCTGGGCATGTTACATACCCATTTTTGTATCGCTCGCCAGATGATTGGGCCCGACCTCCTATTACCCTGGGCCCAATTCGCTACAACTCACTGGATGTCCGGGGCTTCGTGCGTTCTCCCTTTGTTTGTTAGTTATATGGGTCGTCATCTCCAGCCCCCCTCTCCCTCTGTCCCTCCTTCCACCGAGGTGCCCTCTAGTAGATGCTTGGTCCCACCCTTTAATCTGGCATCTGGAGCAGACTCGTCAGTCCCCTGCAAGCGTGCTGCAGCCCGTATGAAGCCCAGGCCGGACAGGAATATGAGAACCATCACAACCTTTACCCTGGGGAAAAAGTCTGGCCTGGCCGCCAAATATGTCAGTTTAAAATCCCTAGCTACAAGCTGGTCCACGCTTTCCAGGGGCCCCTTTGAAATCCGAGCCGTATTAATCCAGTATCACATAAGCTCGCGACTCCCACCCACCATGCTGATCCCTAATTCTATTTCACGTACCACCTGAAGCCTATCGTGTTGAACCGCTTCTCCAGAAGAGTTGCCCCTCCCTCGTCCTGAGTCTGTAGCCTCCAACATAATTTGCGGTCCAAGAGGATTTGCTATGAGGTCGTTAGGGGTAAACTGGCAATTCTTGGTTGATTGGAGGGTTCGTATCCGTAGGAGAGGATCATGGGAACCTGAGGGATAACATCCTGGACCGCGGTCTCATATTGTCGGTTTCCTCCGAACCAAAAGAGGAGGATGCCTGGAGGGGGGGGGGGGTACTGTCACGCGTGTGTCCCGCAGGCCCGCTCGCCCGGGCTAGCGGGGCGATCCTCTTGACGCCATCCCGCCGGGGTCCGGCGCCCCCTTGCCGGTCCCCGCGGTTCGGGTCCCAGCTGCCCGCTTAACCTCTCCCGCTTCCCGCGACCTCCCGTTCTCCTGGCCGACCGGAGTGCGTCATTGCCCCCGCGCCTTAGGCCGTGCGCTGTAGCCGGCTCTCCAGATTTTATAAAGGGTGCGTTACGCCCATTATTGTTAAGGCTGCAGGTGACACCTCATTTTAACCCCCTTTCCTCCCGGGTCCCATTTGCCGGATCTTTAGTGCGTACTGCCTTCCCAGAGAAAGCTTCTTCTTGCCTGTATCCTGTCCTACAATTACCGAACCGTCTTCGCTCCTGTGTCTTGCCATGCGAACTATTGCCTGCCTGCACCTGACCTCTATTGCCCTGACCCCGACTTCTGCCTACGTCACACGATTTTGTAGCACGCACTGCCTTGGCTTTGCCACCGCAAGCAAGTCACGCAGTGGGCACTACCTTGTAGTTCTCCGCCGCCGCAAGTCCATCCCGCTTTTGCGGCGGCTCTGGAGAAAACCGTGTTCACTTATAATCCGTCCCACTGTGACGGCTATACACCATCGCTTGTCGGTTGTCCCAGCGTACCACTACCCTGCATCTTGTTACACACATCTTTAAGAAGCGCGCCAGATAAACTGCCATACCAAAATATCTTAATTGCTAACCCCTACTTTCAGTTACTATACACATATTTTTGTCGCTTCATGCACTTGGGCACTCACAGGCACGTACTGTATCTGTATAAAGATGTACTGTTTGAGTGGCACGTTCATCCACTGTTATGTATACTACCCCATATTTATGGAACTTCTCATCTTTTGTTTCACCTATGCACCCACATAGAATGTAAGCTCTGGTGAGCAGGATCCTCACTCCTCTTGTTTGATCTGTTAGTAGCTTTTTACTATGTAATGCTTGGTTTTCTCTGTACTTATACCCTCTATTTTGTAAAGTGCTGCAGAATGTTTTCTTGCTATACAAATAAAGATAATGATAATTATATAATAACATTATTATCTTTAGTATTATCATTATTATTATGAAAATCTAGTAGATCTTAAAAAAATGTAAGGGCTGGTGTGAAATAACCTATACTGTCCTATACTTACTAAAGGATGATATAAGCAGGAGAACAGTGAGCGTTCAGGCCATCTGCTGTCTTGCCCTCTCCTTTGTACATAGTCTCTACAATTCTGTTCTTTGTCATCATCCCAAACTAAAACTCAGTCAACTTTCAAATCAAATAGTTGGCATTTTAACTGAACAGAGAGGGTAGTGGCTGAATAGAGAGGGTATATTTATATGCAGAAAAACTGTTGTAGATAATATCACAATTGTCCAATCGATCTCGATGGAAATCCAGAAATCCATGTGGTTACTGTGATACATTCCCATTCAGCTGAATGGAAGAAATTTTTAGTTCTGTAAACTATCTGTTGAAATATAAAACATTGGAATATACACTTACGGAAGGTGTGTGCAGGACTGCCATATATAAATTCAGGGCCCCACACCGCTAAGGCTATGTTCACACGGCTGATTTTGGGACGGATTTCAGTCCCTTATTGCACCCGTAACTGCCTCAATACAGCAGAAATACAAGGATGTCCCAAGTCATTACGGTAATTCACGTAGTTCCATAGAGAACTATGAATCCGTCTCCTCTCTCAACGCAGATTTCGCGAGCGGGAGAAAGTGATCATGCACATTTATCCCCGGCGTGATAACGTGCCGTGTATAATGATGTCTAGGGGCCGCGAGCTGCCCCACCGACCCGCCCCCGCTGCAAATACGCACAAACCTAATTGCGGGGCGAAAATCCATGCCTGCAATTACGCCGTCAAATACATCCATGGTGAACATATCTCTAAGGCATTCCTGATCTCCCACCCATTACCAGTTCTTACTTTTCCTCATATAAGTGGGCTCCATTTTTAATACAGTTTGATCAGGACTCCTGACAGGAGTACTGCTAGTACTGCCCTGATGGCACCTCTGGGTATAGGGGTAGGTTTAGGAAAAAAGTCTACCAATAAGTGCAGAAAATAGCTGTTAATGAGGTTATTCTATAATTAATTATATCTAAAAAGCCAAATGTAACATTTGAAGCTAATTTTCAAAATAAATGTTTTATAACAAAAAAGGTTTTTTGCATTCCGTTACATTGCTTCAAAGTAAATTATTATGCCTCCAAGAATTGCTAGTGAGCCCCGAGTGTTGTGTTCACCTTCCACATGAAGAACATGCATGTACCATTGATTTACCCTCCACTCTGTCACATTGGCATAGCTGCGGGAGTCCTTCTGGTGATGCGGCCCTTCATAAGGAGACCATGGAACACAGCTCAGCTTCTGCTAGACAGAGTTACATTGTAAAAGGCTACAATTTATTACTGGGAGATACCCCATAAAGAAGGTCATTTAATACCGGGCTGCTGACGGGTCACAAGCCAGGAAAATCAGTGGGTGTGAAATATAAAAGTCATTATGTTACTGGTCAGTAAAATTGCAAAGCTTTACTGAATAAATATATTTTTCTGTAAGATTATGGGAGTCTAGCACAAGGTATTATCAAGGTTATTTTCCTTGCTTATTCCATCGGTTTATAGAAAAATATTTAAAAGATGACTGCTCTTTCTCAGAATTGTAAGTACTATGAGTTTAGTTGTACATTTTGAAGAATAAGTAACTTATTACCTACAAGAAAAGATTTCACACACACATTATTTATGTGGTTTTTTTTTGTTTTTGTTTTTTTATATTTTATGCTGCAGCTGGATGTGGTCAGTAATTGTTAAAGTATGCCATTCAAATAAAAAAAAAGCATCACACACAAAAATTGTTTAAAATCTTTAATTCCTTCAAATCAGAAGTGAAATGAAAAATAATTATCTAACCGGTTGCTAAGGGCAAGAGAGACATTGTATATATTCAGTGATGAAAGGTTCAGTGGTTTGGTTAGTTGTTCAAGATCGAAGGTTCTCAAAAGGCCCATAGCCACCATAATATTCTTCTTTTAATTTGACTTTTTTTCCTTTTATTTAAATGATCATCAGATACTGGATTATTATCATAGATCAGAGCTGATAACATTTAGTCCCATTGTTCTTCTTTCAGGTCTAGAAAACAACTTTTCTTAGGTATGCAATGCAAAAAAACATCCAGCTCTGTTCACCTGTTCAAGCAGTCAGATAGGGGAGGCACGTATAAGCAGAGAGCTCACTCTGCTAACAGCCAGAAACGATACAACTAATATACAGCGTTCGTTTCAAATATAGGATGGCAAGCCAGTATAGGTTAAAACGTAGTATGTATTCTTTATTATAGTAAATATATAAAAAAAGAGATATTTTAGTTTCAAGATCATACAGTGCAACGACCATAACCGTACTCCACAGCGTGTAGTCGGTTATCCTCTGGGAGAGACCGACGCGTTTCGGTGATGTGCACCTTATTCCAGGTCTGATGACAACGTCCGGATGCTGGTTAAATAGCAAAAGGCGTGGTTCAGTATTCAGACCCGGTCTTAACCCCCTTTCAATCCAAATAGAAATCAACCATGATAAACATACGTTAAAGCACATATCGAAGGGAATATCTTATTAGGTCCACATGATGTGTATATTAATAGATATGGACGGAATCACTAGTGCTAGTTTGGTGGCATATAATAAGGAGGATTATTATTAGTAATGGCATAAAATTTTCATATTTTATATTTAGTCCTTGCGGTTGTCGGGTACGTAGTGTGAATATCCATTTAGCTTCACAATTAAGTAGTTTCTCACGTATGTTGCCACCTCTAGTGTTTGAAGTAACCCTTTCAAAACCAATGCAACGGAAAGATTGTAGATCACCATCGTGTTTTTCTATAAAATGTTTGGATACTGCGGACATCGATGTAAGCCATTGCCCCTTCCTGGAGTCAGAAATATGACGTCTAATTCTTGTTTTAAATGTGGTGGATGTGCACCCCAACATATTTGTAAACAACAAGAAAACGCATGAAATCAAATATATGACATTTTGGTGTTACAATTAATATATTGGCGAATCTTGTAATACTTGTTTGTGATGAACGAAGTAAATGTATTTCTGACTTCCATGTAGTTGCAAGTAAGGCATACACTATGTCCACAGTGAAAGGACCCTGGTGTTGTTAACCAGGTTTTGTGTAAGCGATTTCCAGTGCTCAGAAACAAACTAGGGGAGACAATAGAGCCTACATTAGGAGCTTTTCTGGAGATAAATCTAACTCCTTTGCCATAATTCTCGCCAAACTGGGGTGTTTATACAGGATGGGAAGATATTTTTTGACAATTTCCACTACCTGTTTATATTGGGAAGAATACATGGTAGAGAAGGTAATACCCGAAAAGTCCATCCAATTTTCTTTTTTTTGGGTTTTCTACTAGTAAGCTGTCATGTGTCATAGTATCAACTTTGATTATGGATTTTTTTTAATTTTTTTCCGAATATCCTCGTTGTCTCATTTTCTCCAGAACAGCTTGCTGATGTATGTCAAAGTTTTTTTGGGAGCTACAATTTCTTTTTGTGCGAATTAATTCTCCAGTTGGAATGTTATTAATGACATGATATGGGTGACAGGATGTCGCATGTAGTATGGAATTTTGTGATAATGGTTTAAAGAAAGGAACAACTTCTATTAATTTTTCTGGTGTCCCAATCAACGTGACATCCAAAAAATTAACGTCACAAACAAGTGTTACAAGATTCGCCAATATATTAATTGTAACACCAAAAATGTCATATATTTGATTTCATACGTTTCTTGTTGTTTACAATATGTTGGATGCACATCCACCACATTTAAAACAAGAATTAGACGTCATATTTCTGACTCCAGGAAGGGGCAATGGCTTACATCGATGTCCGCAGTATCCAAACATTTTATAGAAAAACACGATGGTGATCTACAATCTTTCCGTTGCATTGGGGTTGAAAGGGTTACTTCAAACACTAGAGGTGGCAACATACGTGAGAATACTTAATTGTGAAGCTAAATGGATATTCACACTACGTACCCGACAGCCGCAAGGACTAAATATAAAATATGACATTTTATGCCATTACTAATAATAAATCTCCTTTACTATTATGCAACCTACTAGCACTTAGTGATACCGTCCTATCTATTAATATACACATAAATGTGGACCTAATAAGATATTCCCTTTCGATATGTGCTTTTAACGTATGTTTATCATGGTTGATTTCTATTTGGATTTTAAGGGGTTAAGACCTGTCTGAATACTGAACCACGCCCGGTTGCTATTTAACCAGCATCCGGACGTTGTCAGTCAGACCTGGAATAAGGTGCACGTCACCGAAACGCGTCGGTCTCTGCCGGAGGGATATCCGACTGCACGCTGTGGAGTACGGTTAGTGGTCTGTTGCACTGTATGATCTTGAGACTAAAATATCTCTTTTTTTATATATTTACTATAATAAAGAATACATACTACGTTTTAACCTATACTGGCTTGCCATCCTATATTTGAAACGGGACGCTGTATATTAGTTGTATCGTAACTGTTCTTAGGTACTACCAAAAATGATCATATACATTGGTCTAAAGTTAACCAAAAAGACAGTTATTTTAACCAAAAAGTGGGGTCATCAAGGAAATCTAATAATTAATAATCATTTAAGCTGACCGATGACAAATCACCATTACCTGGAAAGCCATGTTTACATTACTCATTAAACTGTTAAGTTGAAGGAAGGTGGTTTGGTGCATGGGGTGTGTGGATGTGTGGCATTATAGGATTTATTTACAGCATTAAACTTTAGTTACAGTCCACATTACATTGGGCAGGTAGACCTTTCTCACAGCACACTAATCTTCAAAAACGTCCATGGCTCTCCTGGAAATTTCTCACATAGCAACTCAGCAGCCTTCTCCCTTTAGACTCCAATCTCCAGGTCCGCAGTACAGGTTACTTGCTCTCATTAATGCCTTTATTGAGGCAGTGTATGCCTGTCTCAATACCTGTAATCCAGGCAGATCTGCTTCTCACCCTCATGACCTCAGTGGCCTCTTCTCTATAGATTTCAGCCCCAGGGCAGAGATCCTAAAAAAGGCTTCTTGCTCTCTTGAATAGTGGTCTCTTACAAGAGATAATTGCTCTTTTCAAGCCATGGCACAATGTATCGGCCAGGGCTGAAGGCAAAGGAGATGATGGGAGCAGTTGTTACTCGTGTTAGCCCTTGTTACAGTGACGGTGGTGTCACTCACCATGCCGCTCCAGCACGTAGTTACGGTAAAGAGGGGGGGGAACCTGCAGCTTGTGTACATGGTATTACCCTTCCATGATGGTACTTGTAGTATTCCCCTGCTACTGTGAAGTTGCACCGAGGTGCTCTTGGTGTTAGGTGCAGGAAGCAAGAGAGTAGGCAGAGAGTTAACACTGAAACAAGTGACATGTTCTTTTGTTTACTAGTGAGATGTTTAACACAGAATTCCTTTTCCGTCAAATAGTGTCCCTCCTCAACTTTAGCTCACATCAACAGCAGGATGTCATCCCTTTAAAAATCTTCAATAAAGTCCCTTTGGAATCCCAGCTTAGACTGCAAGACGTTAAACGGAGCATAACCCCAGTAGAATTGACGATCCACTGCTTTCTATGATCCAGCATAGACTACAAGAAGTTTCCTTACTATTGGATGTGGTTAGATGAGGTAGCCCAGAGACACCATTCTTGACATCATCTGGGTGGCAGGCAAGCATAGGATGGACTATTGCACTGCCACATAATCATGGACAACTCCATACTATCTGGCTGTATCTTCTATCCAGAGATATCTTAAAGTCCATATTCAGTGGAATCTGTGACTGAGAAATAGAGCTTGGGTCCAACAACTGCAGTCTGACAGGTACCCAGACTGAAATGTATGAAGTCATACCCTCCATCCTACAGTCTCTAGTCTACATTCACTCAGACCAGAGCTTGAGCTAACACAGGAATCCGGATTAATTACACTAAGGCCAATTTATTACCTGTCCCTCTCTATGCCCCTTCCTCACAGTAACCATAGTAACTTCTCTCTTCTGCTGCTGGTGGGAACTTTTACACAAAAACAATCATACTAACTTTGCAAATTCTTATCTCGCATTCTATAGACATAATGAACTAAGAAGTTCATACAGAGATCATTAACCCCATTCTTCAGACTACCAAATAAAGGAGGATAAATGAACCAAAGCATGACTCTTCAGGACAAACTTGTTGTCATCATTATCATCACGGTGCAATGCAGTACCATCACTTCAAATCATAGTACATTTAAAATTGTAATGTACATAATGGGGTTAGCCCAGTGTGTAAAGGATTAATTTACATAAAATCACTAGTGCTGAAAAGGGTTTTCCTTTCTGGCTGCTTTACAAAGTCTGCTATCCACAGCTTCAGGCTCACACTTCCTGTTCAGGCTGTGTGGTTCTATAGCAGTGACTGACAATTCAGTTCTGTTATTCTTAGCTGAGCCTGTTAGAGTGCATTGGTAATGAAAGGGTTTACAAAATAGGTCACAAGACTACTCTAAAGGGTTACATTTTGTCAGTAAGAAATATAAACAAGCACCTGTGCTGCTGATAAGACACATCCTCCCAGCCACTGATAGAGCAGAGAGAGGTGGTTGGTAACCTTGAGTACACAAGCAAGAGATAAAAACTGCTCTAACTCTGAAAGAAAGCAAAAGAAGAAAAGCAATGTATTTGGTAATAATCTTAATTTATCTTTTCCTGTTTAAAGCTAATCAATGTCGTGAGAATACTCCTTTTAGTGTGTAAATGGGTATATGGTGTAGTTGTAAGGGGTTGTAGTTATGCCTGTGATAGGAGTAGTAGCACATTGAATTGCCATGGGAAACCAGGGAGAGGAATGGCCTGGTTTTGGCAGACAAATAGTTAACAGTTTATAGATAGTGACAGTTGGGACTGTTAGGGCAAAGCCAGTCGGCAAGCTCGGGGGGTAGAGATGGGCTGAGGAGGAGGCGGGCCAACTACGTAACAACCAATCAGAACACAGATAGGAGGAGGAGCCTGAGTTAAGTTTTTTTTTTGAGGGAAGTCAGTATAAAGAGAGAGAAAAAGAAGGTTCCAGAAGTGTGCAGAGAGTCAGTGATACAGCAAAGATGTAGTCCACAGGAGGAGATGCTGGGTTGTGCTCAGCATGTAGATAGTTCTTTTGGAAACAGAAGGAGATGG
>JAODAL010073341.1:0-14768 GCA_025379985.1 Phyllomedusa bahiana | reverse complement strand
CGTGGGACAGGGACGGGAATAAAGACTGGGCGTGGGACAGGGCAGAAAAAAGACTAGAGCGTGGGACAGGAGCGGGAATACAAGACAAAAACGTTGGAAAGGAAAGTACAGACAGACGGGACAGGACAGAAATACAAGACTAGAGCGGGGACAGGAGCAGAAATACAAGATAAGGTGGAACAGGAGCAGGATAAAAGACTAAGCGGGGACAGGGCAAAATTAAAAGGATAGGCGGGGGACAGGGCAAAATACAAGTAGAGCGTGGAAACGGGGAGCAGGAATACAAGATAGAGCTGGGACGGAGCAGAAATCAAACTGAGCGGGACAGGAGCAGAAATACAAGACTAGAGCGTGGGACAGGAGCAGGAATACAAGACTAGAGCGTGGGACAGGAGCAGAAATACAAGACTAGAGCGTGGGACAGGAGCAGAAATACAAGACTAGAGCGTGGGACAGGAGCAGAAATACAAGACTAGAGCGTGGGACAGGAGCAGGAATACAAGACTAGAGCGTGGGACAGGAGCAGAAATACAAGACTAGAGCGTGGGACAGGAGCAGAAATACAAGACTAGAGCGTGGGACAGGAGCAGGAATACAAGACGTGGAGCATGGGACAGGAGCAGAAATACAAGACTAGAGCGTGGGACAGGAGCAGAAATACAAGACGTGGAGCGTGGGACAGGAGCAGGAATACAAGACTAGAGCGTGGGACGGAGAAAATAAAGACTGGAGCTTGGACAGGAGCAGAAATACAAGACTAGAGCATGGGACAGGAGCAGAAATACAAGACGGTGGGCGGGTAAGGAGTTGGAACAGGAGCAGAATACAAGACTGAGCATGGAAGGAGCAGGAATACAAGATGGAGGTGGAAAGGAGCAGGAATAAAAAGACTGAGGCATGGAAGGAGCAGAAAACAAGACTAAGCAGGGGAACAGGAGGCAGGAATACAAGATAAAAGCGTGGAACAGGACAAGGAAACAAAGACGTGAGCGTGGAACAGGAGCAGGAATAAAGACGTGAGCAGGGGAACAGGAGCAGGAATACAAGAACGTGGAGTGGACAGGCAAGGAAACAAGAGTGAAGCGGGGAACAGGAGCGGGAAATACAAGACGTGAGCAGGGAACAGGAAAAGGAATACAAGACGTGAAGCATGGAACGGGGCAGGAAACAAGAACGGGAAGCATGGAACAGGAGCAGGAATACAAAAAGTGGCTGGACCAGAACAGGAAATACAAACGTGAAGAATGGAACAGAACCAGAAATACAAGATAAAGGGGGAAACAGGAGAGGAAAAAAGAATGGGAGCAAAAACAGTTCAGGAAAAGGACGAAAGACATGGAACAGGACAGGAAACAAGACGGGAAGCGGGACCGGACCAGGAATCAAGACGGGTGGAGGCCAGGAAAAAGGACAAAGGAAATCAAGATAAGCGTGGACAGGACCAGGAATACAAGACGTGGAGCAGGAAAGGACAAGATACAAAAAGGGGAAGCGTGGAAAGGACCAGGAATACAAGATGTGGAGCGTGGAACAGGACCAGGAATACAAGATATGGGGCGTGGAGCAGGACCAGGAATACAAGACGTGGAGCATAAAACAGGACCAGGAATACAAGACGGGGAAGGGGAGGAGCAGAAAACAAGACGTGAAGATGGAACGGAGCAGGAATACAGACGTGAGGGGATGGAAACAGGAGCGGAATACAAGCGGGGAATCAGGGAAACAGGAATTACAAGACGGGAATAATGGAAGGAAACAGGAGTGAAAGCATGGAAAGGCAAGGAATACAAGACTTGGAGAGGGAAACAGGACAGGAATCAAGAGTGAGAAGGAACAGGACAAGGAAAAAAGACGTGAAGCGTGGAAAACAGGAGCAGGAAACAAGACGTGAACATGGAACAGGAGCAGGAATAAAACGTAAAGCATGGAACAGGAGCGGAATACAAGGTAAGCTGGAACAGGAGCAGGAATACAAGACTAGAGCGTGGAACAGGAGCAGGAATACAAGACGTGAAGCGTGGAACAGGAGCAGGAATACAAGACGTGGAGCATGGAACAGGAGCAGGAATACAAGACGTGGAGCATGGAACAGGAGCAGGAATACAAGACGTGAAGCATGGAACAGGAGCAGGAATACAAGACGTGAAGCGTGGAACAGGAGCAGGAATACAAGACGTGAAGCATGGAACAGGAGCAGGAATACAAGACGTGGAGCATGGAACAGGAGCAGGAACACAAGACGTGAAGCATGGAACAGGAGCAGGAATACAAGACGTGAAGCGTGGAACAGGAGCAGAAATACAAGATATGGAGCGAGGAACAGGACCAGGAATACAAGAATGGAAGAAGGAACGCCGGACGGAATACAAAGACAGGATGCGAGGACCCGGACCAGGAATACAAGACATGGAGCGAGGACCAGGACCAGGAATACAAGACATGGAGCGAGGACCAGGAATACAAGATGTGGAGCGTGGAACAAGACCAGAATACAATATATGGCGCTTGGAACAGGACCAGGAATACCAGGAAGTACAAGCGATGGAAAAGGACCATGGAATACCAAGATATGAGCATGGAACAGGACAGGAATACAAGACTCGTGAAGCCGAGCTGGAGCGGAACAGGTGAGGAAACAAGACGTGGAGCGTGGAACAGGAGCAGGAATACAAGACATGAAGCATGGAACAGGACAAGGAATACAAGACGTGAAGCGTGGAACAGGACAAGGAATACAAGACGTGGAGCGTGGAACAGGACAAGGAATACAAGACGTGAAGCATGGAACAGGAGCAGGAATACAAGACGTGGAGCGTGGAACAGGAGCAGGAATACAAGACGTGGAGCATGGAACAGGAGCAGGAATACAAGACGTGAAGCATGGAACAGGAGCAGGAATACAAGACGTGGAGCGTGGAACAGGAGCAGGAATACAAGACGTGGAGCGTGGAACAGGAGCAGGAATACAAGACGTGAAGCATGGAACAGGAGCAGGAATACAAGACGTGAAGCGTGGAACAGGAGCAGGAATACAAGACGTGAAGCGTGGAACAGGAGCAGGAATACAAGACGTGAAGCGTGGAACAGGAGCAGGAATACAAGACGTGGAGCATGGAACAGGAGCAGGAATACAAGACGTGGAGCATGGAACAGGACAAGGAACACAAGACGTGAAGCATGGAACAGGAGCAGGAATACAAGACGTGAAGCGTGGAACAGGACAAGGAACACAAGACGTGAAGCGTGGAACAGGAGCAGGAATACAAGACATGGGGCGTGGAACAGGAACAGGAATACAAGACGTGGAGCAGGAACAGAGACAGGAAACAAGACGTAAATGGAACAGGAGCAGGAATACAAGACGTGGAGCGTGGAACAGGAGCAGGAATACAAGACGTGGAGCGAGGACCAGGACCAGGAATACAAGACATGGAGCGAGGACCCGGACCAGGAATACAAGACATGGAGCGAGGACCCGGACCAGGAATACAAGACATGGAGCGAGGAGCAGGAATACAAGACGTGGAGCATGGAACAGGAGCAGGAATACAAGACGGAATCATGGGACAGACAGGAATACAAGACGAATGAATGGAACAGGAAGAATACAAGACAGCTGGAACGGACAGGAATAAAAAGACTGGGCTGGAACGGAGCGGAACACAGACTGGAGTAAAAAAGGAACATGAAAAAGAGTGAACGAGGAACAGGAGCAGGAATACAAGACGGGGAAACAGGAACAGGACCAAGGAAACAAGATGGAACATGGAACAGGACAATGAATACAAGACTAGAGCATGGAACAGGAGCAGGAATACAAGACGTGGAGCATAAAACAGGACCAGGAATACAAGACGTGGAGCATGGAACAGGACCAGGAATACAAGACGTGAAGCGTGGAAACAGGTCGAGAGGAACACAAGAATGAAGATGGAAGGACAGGATTACAAGACGTGAAGCGTGGAACAGGGGGCAGGAACACAAGACGTAAAGAATGGAACAGGAGCAGGAACAAGACGTGAAGCGTGGAACAGGAGCGGGAAAATACAAAACGTAAAGCGGGGAAAGGAAGGAATACGATGGAGATGGAACAGGAAAAGGAAAAAGCGTGAAGCAGGGACAGGAGCAGGAATACAAGACGTGTAGCGTGGAACAGGAGCAGGAATACAAGACGTGAATCATGGAACAGGAGCAGGAATACAAGACATGGAGCATGGGACAGGAGCAGAAATACAAAGACGTGGAAGCATGGAAACAGAGCAGGAATACAAGACGTGAACTGGAACAGGGGGGAATACAAGACATAAGCTGGAACAGGAGCAGGAATACAAGACGTGAAGCGTGGAACAGGAGAAGGAATACAAGACTGGAGGCATGGAACAAGGGAGGAATACAAGACGTGAAGCTGGAACCAGGAGCAGGAATACAAGACGTGGAAGCTGGAACAAGCAGGAATACAAGACTGAACTGGAACAGGGCAGGAATACAAGACGTGAAGTATGGAACAGGAGCACGAATACAAGACGTGGAGCATGGAACAGGACGGGAAAATACAAGACGTGAACAGTGGAACAGGAGCAGGAATACAAGACTGAAGCGGGGGAACAGGAGCAGGAAACAACAAGACGGGGAGCATGGAACAGGAGCAGGAACACAAGACGTGGAGGGTGGAACAGGAGCAGGAATACAAGACGGGGAAGTTGGAAACAGGAGCAGGAATACAAGACGTTGAAGCATGGAACAGGAGCAGGAAAAACAAGACGTGAAGCGTGGAACAGGAACAAGGGAAAAAAAAAGACGTGAGCATGCAGTGGAACAGGACAGGAAATTTAAAACAGACGTGAAGCTTGGAACGGGACAAGGAAACAAGACTGAAGCATGGAACAGGAGCAGGAATACAAGACGGGGAAGCGGAACAGGAGCAGAATACAAGACGGAAGCTGAACAGGAAAAGGAAACAAGACGTGAAGCGGGAACAGAGCAGGAAACAAGACGTAAGCTGGAACAGGAAGCAGGGAAATACAAACGTGAAGCGTGAACAGGAGCAGGAAAAAAAGACGTGGAGCAGGGAAACAGGAGCAGGAATACAAGACTGAAGCATGGAAAAAAGGAGAAGGAATACAAGACTTGAAGCATGGAACAGGAAAGGAATACAAGACGGGGAAGCGGGAACAGGAGCAGGAAAATACAAAAATGGAGATGGAACAAGGAGCAGGAATACAAGACTGAAGCATGGAACAGGAGAGGAATCAAGACTGAAGCATGGAACAAGGGGGAATACAAGACGTGAAGCTGGAACAGGAGGGAAACAAGACGTGAAGATGGAACAGGAGCAGGAATCAAGATGGGAAGCATGGAACAGGAGAGGAATACAAGACGTGAAGCGGGGAACAGGAGGGGAAATACAAGACGGGGAAGCTGGAACAGGAGCAGGAATACAAGACGTGAAGCGTGGAACAGGAAGCAGGAATAAAGAGTGAAGGTGGAAACAGGAGCAGGAAAAAGACGGTGAGTGGAACAGGAAGGGAAAATACAAGACGTGGAGCATGGAACAGGACAAGGAATACAAGACGTGAAGCGTGGAACAGGACAAGGAATACAAGACGTGAAGCGTGGAACAGGACAAGGAATACAAGACGTGAAGCATGGAACAGGAGCAGGAATACAAGACGTGGAGCATGGAACAGGAGCAGGAATACAAGACGTGAAGCGTGGAACAGGAGCAGGAATACAAGACGTGAAGCGTGGAACAGGAGCAGGAATACAAGACGTGGAGCATGGAACAGGAGCAGGAATACAAGACTAGAGCGTGGGACAGGAGCAGGAATACAAGACGTGGAGCATGGAACAGGAGCAGGAATACAAGACGTGAAGCATGGAACAGGAGCAGGAATACAAGACGTGAAGCGTGGAACAGGAGCAGGAATACAAGACGTGAAGCATGGAACAGGAGCAGGAATACAAGACGTGAAGCATGGAACAGGACAAGGAATACAAGACGTGAAGCATGGAACAGGAGCAGGAATACAAGACGTGGAGCATGGAACAGGAGCAGGAATACAAGACGTGAAGCGTGGAACAGGAGCAGGAATACAAGACGTGAAGCATGGAACAGGAGCAGGAATACAAGACGTGAAGCATGGAACAGGAGCAGGAATACAAGACGTGGAGCATGGAACAGGAGCAGGAATACAAGACATGGAGCGAGGACCAGGAATACAAGACGTGAAGCATGGAACAGGAGCAGGAATACAAGACGTGAAGCGTGGAACAGGAGCAGGAATACAAGAGGTGAAGCGTATGGAACGGACAAGGAATACAAGACGGGGAGCTTGGAACAGGAAGAACAACAAAGAACAAGGGAATACAAGACGTGAAGCGTGGAACAGGACAAGGAATACAAGACGTGAAGCTGGAACGGGAAAGCATGAAATACAAGATTAAAAGGGAAGGAAACATGAGGAACGGGCAAGAATAAAAGACGTGAAGCATGGGAACAGGAGCAAGGAATACAAGACGTGATGAAGAGCATGGAAAAAAGGAGCAAGGAATACAAGACTGGGGAAGGCAGGGAAAAAGGGAGCGGAAACAAAAAACGTGGAGCATGGAACAGGAGCAGGAATACAAGACACAGGGAAGGGTTGAGGACCGGACCAGAATACAAGACGTGAGCATGGAACAGGAGCAGGAATACAAGATGTGGAGCATGGAACAGGAGCAGGAATACAAGACAAGGAGCATGGAACAGGACATGGAATACAAGACAAGAAACAGGAGAATGAAGACCAGATGTAGAGCATGGAAAAGGATGAGGAGGACCAGAGAAAGACAAGACAGGAACAAGGCAAGGTTTATGGTTCCAGAGAACATGGGCATCAGTGAAAGACCAGGAGATGTAAACAGGGCTGCAGACACCAGAAGCATGGCCAATAGCTGGAACCAGAAACATGGAGCCCAGGAGTGGAGCCAGGAATGTGGCAACGGCTCAGAACCGTGGTTATTGCAAAGAAATGGGGTCACAGCACGTGAGGATATTTAGGACTTTAGGTCTCATCTTAATTATTCCTACTTTTTCCCCTCAATTACCTCCTGCTTCAGAGAAGGACGGTTGAAGACTGATGGAGGTATAAGCGCAAACACTTCTCCACACATCGCTTGGTTCACACAAGTGTCGTAGGGATGGACAATCTAGGACCAAAAGAGAATAATCCAGGGCTCTGATGAAGCGTCAGCCGACGTGACACGGCCGTGCCTGTATCTGACCTCCCCTGTATGGGCTGGATTTTCAGTTCAATAAACTACGTGAAGATTTTTGGTGAGTGCCGTGGATTATCCTCTTTTGGTCCTACAAAGCCTCTCTTACCATCCGCTGAGCATCGCTATCACGTCTTGAGATACATAAGATCTACATTGTCTCAGCCATTTCCATTTGGAGCTGTTGAAGTGGCTTCTTAGGTGCTCGGTGCCAGTTGATTGACTCACTTTATACTGGATTGATTGTAGAGATGGACACACTACCCAGATTTTGTACTCTTCCTTACTGTATTCAATAATCAAACGCTGCTGTATATACTTAAACAGTCACCGGTTTGGCGTCTTGGTATAGGGGATCTTTCTTGCAACCCATATATCAGTCCATAAGCAAAAGATTTTTTCAAGCGGCAATAACAGTTTAGAATAAACTTTAACTTTATACTCCACATATATAGGTAAGTGAACAACATAACAGCAATGTGAAAAGTTTAAAAACCTGGTGCCGTATAGATTGCACAAAGGCATATGTCCAATATTTTCTTTGGAGTCCCAATCTTTCTGTGCGAACTCCTGACAGAGCGGATAGTCGCGCTGGTGTACGTGATGCGTCGTTTCGGATGGTTCTTTCCTTTTTCAAGCATGCTTATCAATTTTGCAAATGTTTAAATACCCTCCCACCTCACGTTGGGATACATGAACGTCCATACTAAAAAACAACAATAAAAACAATAATGTCCTGACCTTAACTATTAGCATCATAATAGGCACTCAAGCATCAAAATAGCAATCTAGACCAACTCTACAATAATTGTATACACATACAAAGTAACACTTTAAGCTAAAATTTTCAGTAAGGAATATTTCGGTGCTAGGGATTGTAAGTGTGAATCCAAAATGCCTCTCTCTCATAAGCATTGGATATCACTTCGCATTCTTTTTGACATCAATTTCCTCCAGGAAACTCCATTTGAGATCACTCATGGATGCCTGGATTCATGAAAAATGGCGTGTACAGTGGTTCGCTATACTTATTACTTTCTGACTGAACTGGCAGCATTTGTGTTCTGTAATCTCTGCTTTAATTTGTCGGTTGTCTGTCTACTGTATATTTTGCCACATGGGCACTTAAGGTCGTATATAATTGTTTACTTGACATTATGATAGCTAGAATATCCACCTCTGTCCCTCTATGGGGTGGTCAAATTTTGAACTTTTATTTATAGTGCACTGCGTTGGAGCATGCCATACATGGGATGTACCTGTTTATTTTGTCCAATATCTGCTGTCTGAGTTTTCTCGCGTAAATAATCCGATTTACAAGATCGTTACTATAGATCTTTCGTTCCTGAAAATATGTCTTGGACGTTTTTTAAATAGGTACCATAATTTTTATCGTTTTGTAATATATCCAGTAACGATTAATGGTACGTTTGATAAGTTGAGCTCTTTTACCATACATGGTTATCATTGTACATCTACCCTTTTCGTCGCATTTTTTTCTGGAGTTTCCCAACTCCAATTGGGACAAATAAATAGGGTACATTCCCATGTATGGCATGCTCCAACTGCAGTGCATACATAATAAAAGTTAAATATTAGCCACCCCATGAGAGGGGACAGAGAGGTGGGGAATATTAGAGGCTATTCATTATTGTCATAGTAAAAAATGTTATATTACACCCTTAAGTGCCCATGTGGCAAATATACGTAGGACAGACAAGCCGACAAATTAAGCAGAGGATTACAGAACACAAATTTGCCATACGTACCTTGAGAAAAAAAATGAAAAAGATAGAGGTTCAGGAAGTATTAAGTATGGCGAGACAACTGTAGCACGCATTTTCATGAATCAGCACCCGGTGAGTGATCTCAAATGTTTGTGTCTGGAGGAAATTGATGGTCAGAAATTAATGCGAAGTGATTTCAATGATTCTGAAGAGAGAGGCATTTTGGATTCACACGTTACAATCCCTAGCAACCAAATGGCCTTAATGAAAATTTAGATAAAGTGTTACTTATAATTGTGTATACATTTATGTAATGTTGGTATAGATTGCTATTTGATGCTTGAGTTGCCTATTATGAATGCTATGTTAAGGATCAGGACTTTATTGTTTTTATTTTTGTTTTTTAGTATGAAGTGTCTATGTATCCACTGTTGGTTGGGAGGGTATTTAAACGATTTGCAAAATGGAGTAAAAAAATTTTTGAGCTGAAAAAGGGAAGAGAACCCTCCGTAAACGTTTGCATCACGTACAATTCTGCGACGTATTCGCTCTGGTCAAGGGGGGCGGGAGTTCGCACAGAAAGATTGGACTCCAAAGAAAATATTGGACATATGCTTTGTGCAAAACCTATACAGGCACCAGGTTTTTTAACTTTTCCACATTGCTGTTATGTTGTTCACTTACCTATATATGTGGAGTATAATGTAAAGTTATTCTAAACTGCTATGTGCGCCTTTGTAGTATCCTTTTGCTTATGGACTCTTCCTTACTGTACCTACATTACAGCTTTGCCGAGAACTTTGACCAGATTTATATGGAATACCAATAGGTTACGTGAGGGAACTTTGACCAAGGCCAGACCATGGTGGATAGGGAAGGCTTATTCGCTTTGTATCATCAGGCCCCAGTTCCCTCTTGTTTGAAGGACTGAACCCAGGATCAGTCTGCGAAAGCTAAAACTTGCAGCACTAAATCTGTGGATGGATTGACCTTTTTGATAGGGCGTCTGGTGATATTTGACCCTACTTGGGCCCACACTTATAAACCGTCTTCTGGAGTTATTGGAGGGCAAAACACAACATCTTCTCAAGACCCAAACCCATTCCCACCCAACTTGTGATCGGACCATTAGTTAAAAATTTATAAAAATGGACAATTTCAACTAAAACAGTCATTCGCTGGGTAAAATGTAACCATGAATGATCCTTTAAGATGGTTGATGACCACCGTTAGTCTCGGAGAAGAAGCCGGTCATGTTTAAAATATTTTTCTGAAAGTCTTCATGCAATAAGATCCTTCATTTCTTTGTGGCCTTAGTGGTTTCTCTGGCACCAGGGCTTTGATGGCATATTAATAGAATATGCCATCAAAGTGTAATAGATGTGGGACCCAAAGCTATCTCCGAAATGGGCCCCCGAAAGTGTCAGCTCAGAATGAAGAACTGGTTACACTTGCACATGACTCTCCATTCTGTTCTATGGGCGTTCTGAGTGCATCCGAACACACGGCTACCCTTTACTGGGAACTTCCATAGAACAGAATGGAGAACACAGCGCTTCCCTGTACTGGGAACTCCCATGACAGAATGGAGAACACAGCGTCCCCCTGTACTGGAACTTTCCATCGAAAAGAATTTAGACACAAGACTCCCTGTACTGGGCATAACTCATAGAGCAGAATGGTGAAAACGCGTCCTCTGTACTGGGGAAATCCCATAGAAAGGGAATGGAGAACACCAGCCACTCCCCTGTACTGGGACTCCCATAGATTCGAATCGGAGAAATCAGCGCTCCTCTGTACTGGTACTTTCAATTAGTACAGAATGGAGAACACTGCTTCCCTTTACTGGGAACTTCCATCGAACAGAATGGAGAACACTGCGTCCCCTGTACTGGGAACTCTCATAGACAGAACTAGAGAGGTTCATGTGCAAGGCGGTGAGACTTTGCGGCGCACCCTTATCATTAGTGGAAGACAGAAGAAAAAGTTCGGGCTCAGGCGCTCGTCTGTTCAAACCTCCGTGAGGCGTGGGATATATTTTACAATAAAGGTTTTATTAAGTTAAAAACAAACTCTTGAACGGAGCTAAAACCTTATAAAAACATAGATAAAATCACTCTCGATGCGTTTCTTGCCGATACCGGCGCTACCTCAGATCACAATTCCTGAGGGTAGCGCCAGGGTATCGGATGCTTAGAACCAGTGTTTCCCAACTCAGCCTCAGCCCCTCCAACAGGTCATGTTTCGGATCACCCACCAGAATGCAACGACCATTATGATAAAACCTGTGCAAACACTGGGTAAGCCTGAAAACATGAATGTTGGTGGGGGTTGAGGGACTAGGGTTGGGAACCTCTGGCTTAGAACATGGCAAATACAATGTCCACTTTTAGGAGGGGACAGCATGAGATTTTCAGCTTCTTTGAGGCATAAAATGGGGAAAAAAAGTATTTAGTCAGCCACCAGTTGTACAAGTTCTCCCACTCAAAAAGATGAGAGAGGTCTGTAATTGACATCATAGGTCAACCTCAACTATGGGAGACAAAATGAGAAAACAAATCCAGAAAATCCCATTGTCTGATTTGGAAATTTTGGAATTTGGAATTTATTTGCAAATTATGGTGGAAAATAAGTATTTGGTCCCCTACAACAAGGCGAGATTTTTTGGCTCCCCACAGACCTTAAACTTCTGTAAGAGGCTCCTCTGTCCTCCACCCATTCCCTGTAGTAATGGCTCCTGTTTGAACTTGTTATCATTTATAAAAGAACCGTCAACAACCTCAAACGGTCACACTCCAAACCCACTATGGTGAAGACCAAAGAGCTGTCGAAGGACACCAGAAACAAAATTGTAGCCCTGCCCAGGCTGGGAAGACTAATCTGCAATAGGAAAACAGTTTGGGTGTGAAAAAATCACTGTGGGGGGGGAATAATTTGAAAAAGGAAGATATACAAGACACTGATAATCTCCCTCCATCTGGAGCTCCAGCAAGATCTCACCCCGTGGGGTCAATATGGTCACAAGAACGTTGAGGAAACATCCCAGAATCACACGGGGGGACCTAGTGAATGACCTGCAGAGAGCTGGGACCAACATAACAATGGCTACCATCAGTAACACACTACACCGCCAGTGACTCAGATCCCAGTGCCAGCGTGTCCCCCTGCTTAAGCCAGTAAAATGTCCGGGCCCTGACTGAAGTTGCTAGAGAGCGTTTGGATGATCCGAAGAGTATTGGGAGAATGCATATGGTCGGATGAAACCCAAAATAGAACTGTTTGGTAGAAACACAACCTCGTGTTTGGAGGAGGGGAAAGGCTGAGTTGCATCCAAAGAACACCAGACCTACTGTGAAGCATGGTGGGGGGGGGGAGGGGGCAACATCATGCTTTGGGGCTGTTTCTCTGCAAAGGGACCAGGACGACTGATCTGAGTACATGGTAGAATGAATGGGGCCATGTATCGTGAGATTTTGAGTGCAAACCTTCTTCCATCAGAAAGGGCTTTGAAGATGAAACGTGGCTGGGTCTTTCAGCATGACAATTATCCCAGGCACACCACCAGGGCAATGAAGGAGCGGCTTCGTAAGAAGCATTTCAAGGTCCTGGAGTGGCCGAGCCAGTCTCCAGATCTCAACCCCATAGAAAACGTTAGGAGGGAGTTGAAAGTCGGTGTTGCCCGGCAACAGCCCCAAAACATCACTGCTCTAGAGGAGCTCTGCATGGAGGAATGGGCCAACATACCAACAACAGTGTGCGCCAACCTTGTGAAGACAAAAAACGTCCGACCTCCGTCATTGCCAACAAAGGAGATAGAACAAAGGATTGAGAGGAACGTCTGTTATTGACCAAATACTTATTTTCCACCATAATTTGCAAATAAATTCTTTCCAAATGGAATTTTCTGGATTTGTTTTCTCATTTTGTCTCCCATAGTTGAGGGCGACCTATGATGTCAATTACAGGAGCCTCTCATCAAGTGGGAGAACTTGCACAATTGGGGGCTGACTAAATACTTTTTCCCCCACTATATACAGTGGAATACTATGGGAGGATGTGTATATTGGCGGGAGCTCGCAGCAGGCACCATGAGCGCCTCCACTATCTGGAATCTGTTGTTGTCGTCTATTTGTAGTAATGTGCATTTTCCTGCAGTGCACATCCCCAGACATTACGAGATTTGTACAGTCTGGATAGATTCGTTGGGTTTGGAGTAATTGCAGTCCTGCCGAAATAATGACATTGGTTTCATAACGGCGAGTGGTGCAGAGAGTTTCCAGCAGTTGCACTAAAATGACCCAACACTCCCATTCCTGCTCCATTTGGGGAACCGACGTTACCATGGCAACCGCTGCTTATCGCCTACAACCTAATACAACTTGTCCGTCTGATGTGACTTTGCACAGATGTCTTCACTCCTGCATCTGACATGACGAAGATTTTTGCCTGCAAAGTAAAGCAAAGCTCTCTGCATGAATCTACGACCACCAGAAACTCTATGAACAGCATCGAGGATATAAGGGGTTTTCTCACTACCAAAATTAGCTTTCAACGTAAGGTCATTGAAGACATGTACCAAATACATTGCTCTTTGGATATTGCCCTGGTCAGGAGATAAGAGAGATCTTATCTGCTTTGAGTAGACACAAGTGGCTCTAGGTTACCATCTATATCTCCCTGATTTGACAGAGAGCAGGGAGTGACGTCATCATGGGCGGACGGAGCAGAGTCTTTTATCTCTAACAAGATTAGATTGTTTAACTTTGAAAAGCGATTGTTTTCACTCTTTGGAGGTCTATAGAGTTGTTTACTTACAGATTTAACCTCCTGCACTCATGTGACTGTAACAGGAATAGCAGAGCTGATATGGCAATCACTGCTGTAGAATTACCCACAGCCTGACCAGGAATTAAGAGGCTGAAGCTATAGAACTGCCCACAGCCTGACCAGGAATTGTGAGGCTAGAGCTGTAGAACCAACAACAGCCTGACCAGGAAGTGGGAGCCTGAAGCTGTAGAACCACCCACAGCCCGAACAGGAAGTGGGACCTGAAGCTGTAGAACCGCCCACAGCCCGAATAAGAAGTGGGAGTTGAAACTATAGCACTACCCACAACCTGAACAGGAAGTGGGAGCTGGAGCTATAGAACTGCCCACAGCCTAAACAGGAAGTGGGAGCTGGAGCTATAGAACTGCCCACAGCCTAAACAGGAAGTGGGACCTGAAGCTATAGAACTGCAAACAGCCTGAAGAAGAAGTGGGAACCTGAAGCTGCAGAACTGCCCATAGCCTGAACAGGAAGTGGAAGCCTGAAGCTGCAGAACCACACACAGCCATAAGATGAAGTGGGAGCATGAAGCTGTAGAACCACCCACAACCTGAACAGGAAGTGGGACCCGAAGCTGTAGAGCCGCCCACAGCCTAAACAGTAAGTGGGAGCCTGAAGCTGTTGAAACACCCAGAGCCTGAACAAGAAGTGAGAGCCTAAAGCTGTAGAACCGTCCACAGTCTAAACAAGAAGTGACAGCCTAAAGCTATAGAACCACTCATAGCTTGAATAGTAAGCAGGAGCCTGAAAATGTAGAACAACCCACAGCCTGAATAGGAAGTGGCAGCCTGATGCCTGAAGCTGTAGAACCACCCACAGCCTGAATAGGAAATGGCAGCCTGAAGCCTGAAACTGTAGAACCAACCACACCGAATAGGAATGGCGTAATTTTTAACCCCCCACACCTGAAAAGAAATGGCCCGAAAACAATCAAAATCAACCCCAAAATTCGGTCCCCCA
>JAODAL010073340.1:0-14770 GCA_025379985.1 Phyllomedusa bahiana | reverse complement strand
TGTTTTTTAGTATAAACACGCAGATGACAGCCGCCTTTTTTAAAAAAAATCGTTTCACTAAAAAATTTCCCCTGGGAAACTTAAGGGGGAAAAAACTGCCCAAAAAACGAAGGGGGAAAATGTACCTGAAAAGTCATGCCACAAAAAGGGGAAAAAAAAAGAAACGAGACCCCCCCTTTTTTCCAAGGAAAACATTAGGCCCGAGTGTGGAGGTGACGGGGGGGCAGCCACAGAGAAAATGAGGTCAGGCAGGGGAAACAAATGACATTCTGGAGGGGGAAAAAACAGGGGAAGCCCCCAGTTGGCCCCAAGGGCCTGAGAGGGGAAAGGTCAGGGGCGGAAAGCAGTATGGGAAGGCAGTGGCACAATACATTCGGGAGGGGGAAAACAGGAAAAAAGCCACAGAATGGCACAATGCCCTTGAGGGGCGGAGGTCCCCGGGGCAGCAGCATGGGGTTTAAAGGGCATGGCACAATGACATTCGGGGAGGTGGCAAAACATATCAGGTTTAACAGAGGGGGGGCACAATCACACAGTGGGGAAAGGTTTTCACGGGGGGGCAGCAGTATGAGGTCAGGCAGGGGAAACAATGCATTCCGGGGTTTGGCAAAAACGGGGAGAAAAGGCCCACAAAATGGCAAAAATTTACTGAGGGGGAGGTTTCACGGGGGGCAGCAGCATGAGGTCAGGCAGGGGCAAAAAGACATTTTTTGGAGGGGGAAAAAAACAGTTTCGGGGCTACAGGTGGCACAATCAAACAGTGGGAAAAGGTCCCCGGGGGCGCTTATAAAGGTCAGGCAGTGGCCCAATGACTTTTCTGGAGGTGGAAAAAAACAGGGGGGGAAACCCCCAAGAGGGGGGCAAAATTTACTGAGAGGGGGGAGGTCAGGCCCGGCAGCAATTAGGTAATGCAGTGGCACAATGACACAGTGTGGAGGACATGGAAGCGGGCCAAAAAAAAAGCCGCATAAGGTCGGGACATTTGGCAAAAAGACACAGTGTGGATTTTCACGGCAACAGAAAACAGCAGCGCAGATGAGGCCCTTTAAAAAGGGGCCCCAATGACAAGTGTTGGGGTGGGGGAAATTTACCACCCCGGGAAAAGATGGTGGTGGGCGATGGAAAAAACTGCAGCAGATGTGGGAAATTCAGGGGGGGTAGCGGAAATTCAAAATTTAGTGGCTGAGGCAGGTATTTAAAACCCAAAGGCCCTGACCCCTTGGGAAATTGGTTTTTGGGGAAAAATCCGGCCGACCCCACCCTATTCATCTTGACAAAGGCCCATCGTTCCACATTTCCCGTGGAAAGCGGGTTTTTCCTTGGGGGGTAACGATGGCCCCCGCCGAAATTGAAACCCGCCCCTGTCCCAAAACTACGCCGGGGGCGGGGACAGCTTCCCACTGAAAAACTCGGCATTTTTGGCGGCCACCCTTCCAGTTTGGCTGCCCGTAGCCCAAAGGGATCTTCAAACGGGGCGGGCGGGAGTGCTGTTCAAGTGGGGGCCCCCCCACAACCTTTTGGGTTCAGGGACAGCAAAAAGGCCCTGCTGATGCTGGCGACTGCCCTCCTCCTAGGCGGGTAAAGGGAACCCTGTCTTTCAGGAAAAAGTTTTTGGTTACTATGTGGACGGGTTATTTGCTCCCCCCCCCCCACCCCCCCAGCAGCTGCGGCATATAGGTGAGCGTGAAAACCCCCCCCGGTCAAAACCTGTCAGAGGAGGGGACGATCCGCACATGGGGCAGGGGCCCCAACTGATGAGGGAGGATTTCCCTATAGTATTTGATTTTGTTTCCTTCCCTTAAAATAGCGGGGGAAAAAGGATCCCTTTTTGGGGACCGGTAGCGGGGGCCCCAATAGGGGGGGAACCCGGGAAGTCATCCCTCTCCCGGATGGGGACTATTCGGCTTTCTCTGGGCCGGGGCAAAAAAGCAGGGCTGGGGGCCCAAAACGCAAAAAGGTAAACCCGGGGGGTTTCCCTGCCTCCATTTGCACTGTATACTGGCCCCGGGTTGGGGGGTTCATCTGCCTCATCTTCCCCCTCTCCTTCACCCCCTCCACTGTCCGCTCCTCCTCTTTTGTCCCCCGGGGTTTAAAAATCCCCTCTTTTTCCCCAGAAATGCTTCGGCCCCAAATTGTCCTCCTCCTCCTCCCCTCCTTTTCCCGTCCCCCCCCGGGACTAAAGTGGCCACTGATTTTAGTCGCCACGTCTCCAGCCCCCTCCCCCAGACAAATTTTTAAAGGCACCCTTTTTCCAGGAAAATTGAAGCAGTGGAAATTGACGTTTTTTTTCCACCCCTTTCCCTGGGGGACTGACAAATAACGCCCCCCCTCCTCAAATGGCCTCAACAAACGGCAGGTGCCCACGCTTTGAGCTGCCACGGGCTGACATCAAAGTTACACAGGGGAGAAACTTCTGCCCTGCCTGGATCATAAAAAAATCGTTAATGGCCTTTCTCTTTTCATACAGTCGGCCCCAACATGGGGCAGGCGGAAAATCCAGGGGGTGGAAACATCGCATATCAGAGTGTTTTTGGGGGGGGCCCGTTCTCCCGCGCAACTCGAGGAGGGTTTTCCCGGGTTTTTGTACGAATGGAAAAGTGGAAAAGCACAGTTTTTCCTGGCCATTTTCAGAATGTTCTGAAGATCGGTGGAAGACTTTAGGAAAACCCTTTTCACAACCAGATTGGAAAAACATGCGCCTGCCGGGCGCATGGGCCCAAAACCCCCTGGTTTCAAGGGGCGGGCACCCCAAAAATTCCCCCCATTTTCCCCTACCATGGTTCCAAATTTTCAGTGGGGGCGGAGGGAAACCCCACAAACGATTTCTTGGCCGACGCGGAGCAGTACCCCCCCCTGTGTGAAATTCGTTTCCCCCGAGGGGAAGCCAGGTTGAAACGCCCGGGGCAACCCCCTGTGCCCTACACATTTGGTATGATGGGGGCGACTTTTGGAGGGTGAAAGGTTTGGGGGGTGGTTTGGAAAGGGGGAGGGGAAATGGGAAAATTTAACCAAAGGGGCAGCGTTTTTTAAAAAAGTGGAGGAAAAGCGGGGTTCCTGTCCAAGTTTTTGGGTGTTTCCTGGGCTTTGGGAAAAAAAACCCCCCCAATTTTTTTTTTACCCCGTGGGCCGAAAGGACTTTTACTGGCCCTGACCGAAATTTCAGCTCCAGACGTCCCCGCTGCCCCCCCGCACCTTGGGGAAAAAAACCCGAAAAGTCAAGGCCCGAAACCCCCCCTTCTGTTTTACTTTTTTTATGAAGTGTGGGAAATTTTCCTTTTGGGGGAAAGGGAAATTTCGGCTTGGAACTCTCCCTTTTCGGGGTCGGGAAAAAGCCTTTTGGGTTTTCTGAACGGTGCAAAAGTCCACCATTTGAAAAAGGGGGGGACTTTTCCAGTACCAACAACTTGGGCGGGGGCAAAGGGCAGCTTCTGCAAATTTAAAGGGTTTGTTGGACGCATACTGTTTTCTCTTTGCCCAAACGGGCCCCGCTGAAACCCAATGCTTGGGACCATTTAGTAGCGAGGAGCAGGGGGCTTGGCCGGGAGATGAAAGTCAAAGGAAAAAAGCCCCTTTTTGCAGAGGTGGTGGAGCCTTGAAAGGGGGTGCAATTTGGGTTTCGTGCCCTGGGCTCGCTTTCTGGGTGCCCTTTGGGGGGGCGGCAAACAGGATGGGCCACCACATTGAGGGCCCCCGTTTTTCCCCGGCCCCGGATTTTTGGGGGCTGAAAGGGTTTTCGCGTGGGGCCGGTTTCCAACGTTTGCTTCCCCCGGCCCCGCTTTACTTTCTGCCCCCAGATTCTACAAAGTACCCTATTCGGCTCCTCCGGTGTCTTAGCAAAGAACTGGGCCCCACTGGGCCAGTACGGATTTACCGCCAAAACCCCCACAAAGAGTGATACCCGCCGCCGCTGCCTCGCTGAGCCCCCGGTTTCTGCTACTTTTTAACCCCCGCGAAGCGGGTTTTTTTTTTCCCCCTGGCCCCCTTGGGTCCCGACCTACAAATGCGCTATCCGCTTAATCCGGCCCACAAGACCCACTTGGGCTGCGCCCGCTGCCGCCCGCAAGCTGACGCCCCCTTTTTCCTGACGAGATGAAGCCCTTGCCCACCCCCGGGGGTCCCCCAAATGCGGGCGGGGAATTTTCATCATCTATTTGGGGTTTCATCGTCACTTTCGGGCCTCATCCCCCGGGCCCTTTTTTTTGCCGAGGGTGACCTCCCACAAAAAATGACCCCCCATGGGGCCCCCCCCACATCTAATTTTCTTTGCCGCCTACCCGCAAGAAAGGCGATATTGGCCCCATTTCCCTTTACTGCCAAGTAGCCCGCGACTGCCCTCCCCCAAATTGTTCTTTTCGTTTTAAAGTGGCGCTGAAACCCTTAAACCCCAAAAGTAGTTTTCGGGCTGAGGGAACCCCGATGGGACAAAGGGCGGGTGGGGGAAAGGTGGGGCGAGCCCCTCCCGGGCCATGCCAAAAAAGTGTTGTGTCTGAGGTTCCCACCGAAAACCCTTGGGCTGGGGTTGTCCCGAGTCAAACCCGGGGGAAAAGGGGTGACCCAGTTTAAACCCAAACCAAGAACCCCTGGGGTTTCTGAAAAAACCACAGTCCGCAAAATGACCCGCGGCCGTTGTGGCCCCCCCCGAGTGGCCCCGCTGGCCCTTCCCCTTTCGTGGGTTACCTGGGGCCTGTTCCGGAATGTTTGTGCCACTGCCACTCGCAGGGGGGCAGAGGGGCCCGCCACCTCTCTGTCTGGGCCCTACTGTTTTTTTTCTAAAATTACAAAACACGGGTTTTATGATGATATCTGTATATGATAAATATAACCCTGTTTTTGATCCCAAAAGAACCCCAAAAAAACAAGCTTGGGTAAAACCCTTTGGGTATAAATTTGGGGCCCCCACAAATGGCCCCGGAAAAATTTTAAATTGTAAGTGGGCGTTTAAAAACACTGTGTGTTTTACTAAATGTAAAAACCAAACAAAGGTTAAAAAACCTTCGGGGCATGAATTAGGAAAAGGAAAAATTAAAAATATTTTGGGGTTTAAAAAAACGGGTTTTTTTTTTGAAAAGCCACCCGCAAAACAACGCTTTTAAAAAAAACCCCTGGATATAAATTTGCCCCCAAAAAATTGAGCCCCCCCCAAAATAGTAGCTTTGTAGCGTGTTACAAATTTCGTGTTTTTTTACGCCACACAACAAAAGATTCAAATTGTTTAAATTTAACCCTTTTCTTGTGAAATTAGGCTACAGAAAAAATTTATATATTTTGGCTTGAAAAAAACGGTTTATTTTTTTTCAGCAACCAGCAAAGCAAAAGTTAATTAAAAACCCCCGGATGTAAATTGGGGCCAAAGAATTTAGCCCACAAACTAGTAGCTTTGAGCGGGGTTACAATTGGGTGTATTTCTACGCCACACAACAAGAGTTTTCAGTTGTAATTAAAATTTGCTTGTGAATTAGGCTTACAAAAAAATTTTTATATTTTTTTCCGTTGAAAAAGGGCGGTTTTTTGGGGGGCACACACCCGCAAAACAAAAGTTTAAATTTAACCCCCCGGATGTAAATTGCGCAAAAAATTGAGCAGGGCCAAAAAATGAAAGTTATTTGTATTGTAAAAAAAGCTGTTTTTTTTAAATAATACAACAGGAAAAGGATTTGATCCCATTGGATATTGAATGTATATGCAGCTGCAGTGGACGCCCCCACTGGGGTTTTAGATCCAATACCCCAAAAAAATTTAGAAATAGAAAAATTAAGAGGAAAAAATCTCTGAGACAAGCTGAGAAAACCCCCCAGAAATCGCTAAAAAAAAACAATTCTTTAGTAAAAAACTATCAAACCGCGGGGCACCTTCCTGATGGGGCACAGTGGGGAGGGGGGGGGGGACTCCCCGGGGTGCGCCCGGAATTTATAGTGCGGTTAAGTCCCAAAAAGAATCCCCCCGGTCTCTGATTGGCTTCACCTCGCACATGTTTATGCCGGGGGTATGCCCCTTTTTCCTTTCCCCGAGTGCCTTTTTAAACATGTACCCCCATGTCCCCGTAGCCATTTTTTCAATCAAAAGCCCCCACTTCGTTTTACCCCCGAGAAAACCCCAAAAAACAACTTCCCCTTCCGAACCGAAGTTTTCCTGAAAAATTCTAAAAAAAGAATTCCAAATTTGTTTTGAATCGTTCGCCCCTCTCTAACTATAATATTTTTTCGTGCGTGAAAAAATCCCCGTCAGTGAAATTTATTCCTGATAATACATCCGGACCGGAAAAAGGGGGGGAACGGGTTCCTTTTTAAAAACCCAAAAAACAAGCCACTTTTTACCTGCGTAAAAAAAAAAAAAAAAAAAAAATTTTAAAAAAAAGAAAAAGTTAAAAAAAAAAAAAAAAAAAAAATAAAAAAATGGAAATTTAAAAAAAAAAAAAAAAAAAATTAAAAATTTTTTTTTAAAAAAATAAATTTTTTTTTTTTTTTAAAAATTTTAAATTTTGGGGGGTTTTTTTTTTTTTTTTTTTTTTTTTTTTTTGTTTTTTTTTTTTTTTTTTTTTTCTTTTGTCTTTTTTTTTTTTTTTTTTTTTTTGTGGTGGTTGGTTTTTTTTTTTTTTTTTTTTTTTTTTTTGGGGGGGTGGTTTTTTTTTTTTTTTTTTTTTTTTTTTGGGGGGGGGTGGGGGGGGTTTTTTTTTTTTTTTTGGGGGGTGGTGTTTGTTTTTTTTTTTGGGGGGGGGGGGGGGGGTTTTTTTTTTTTTTTTTTTTTTTTTTTTTTTTTTTTTATGGGCCATTTTTTTTTTTTTTTTTTTTTTTTTTAAAGTTTTATTTTTATTTATTTTTAAAAAAATTTATTTTGGGGTTTTATTAAATTAGTTGAAATTTAAAAGGGAAAAAAAAAGGGAATTATAATTAAATTTTTTGTTTTGGGAAAAAGGGGGTTTTTGTTTTGGGGTTAAAATAGTTTCAATTGAACATTGAATTTAAAAAAAAAAAATTTAAATTTCCCAAAAAAGGGGAAAAAAAAAAATTTTTCCCAGTGAATTTTTTTTTTATGCTTTAATTAAATTTTTGGTTCTTTTTAACAAATTTCTGTTAATTTTTCTCAAAATCAATTTTTACTTATTTTACTCAAAACAAAAAAACAATTTTTTTGTATCTACATTTTTTAAAAGCCACAGAATGACATACCCCACTCACAAAAATTTGGGGTTTTTTTGGGGTTTTTATTAAAAATTACGGGATAAGACCCAAATTTTTTAAAAAATGTTTAAAGAACTAAAAAAGGAACCATCTTTTTAACTCTACAATCACAAGAAAAAACTTTTCATTTTTCAGTATTTTTTGCAAAATTTGGCTGATCTCCAACACAGAGATACAAAGACTGGAAGAGTCACAAAAAGGAAAAAGAAGTGGACTTTTTTTGGGCCCTACTCCCCACACTGATGACCCTTCATTGAAAACAATGCCTGTAAAAAACCTTTATGAGGGAAGCCACAAAAATTCCGGGCACTTTAAAAAAGGTGAGAGGCACCCAATTTGTCACATTGCCCCTTTTGAACAATAAAACATCAGGGGGTTTTGGCTTTCTGCCCAACTTGCCCCACACCCCCAAAAAGGGCATCATTTTACGGGGCCACTTAGCATCCAAAATGGATGAGGGACCATTTTCCCAATTTGACAGAAATGAGGGGTTCTAATGATGCTGGGGGACGTAAAGGGAGCACTATGAAATCAGTCACAGGAAAACCCTTTGCCAGTTGTCAAAGCACGCGATACACTGATGTAAAGGGTTTAAAGAAGGGTTAAAAATTTGCATTGGGGTTTAAACCTTTTCCCCCCTCCCTAAAACCCCTTAACGCCCCCTTTCGGCTTAAGGGTTTTAAAAGGGCCCTGGATTTCCTTTGGCATTCAAAAAATGGGTTCCACTGTGCTTTTGAAAACAATAAAAGGGGTCAAAATTGTGTAAGGGGAGCCAAAGGACGCCCAAATTTTTTTCCCTTTTGGGAAAACTCTTCCGTCTCTTTTTAAACATGTTGAAAAATTTGCTGATGACACTCTGTGAAAAACCCTAACCGGGGGCCACTTCTGTCTGAAAAATCCTGTTTTTAATCCTCACAGTGGTGGGGAAGTGTTGTTGACATTTGAAAGGGGTTTTTTTGGTCTAAAATGATGTAAAAATATAAACAGCATGTTTGAGGGGGAACTTTTAAAAATCCCCTTAAAAAACTGATCCCCTAAATGAATTGGGGGGATTCAGTAATAAAAAAACCCTGTTTGTTTTTTGCAAATTTAAGCTCCTTGTTATAGATCAGCAGTTGTGAAAAAAATTTACTGAAGCTTTAAAAAAATTGGACATGTTCATCCTGAAATTTAAACCCAAAAGCCATACATCCCAAAACTTTTTTTGGAGTAGTGAAAGTTTAAACCCCTTCCTAATTTTTTAATAAGTTTATTCATAGCCCTTTTAAAGGGTTTTTTTTTTTAAAAATGTAGGAAATTTGCTTCGGGTTTGCGGGCTCAAAAAAAAGGGGTTTTAAAATAAATTAAGTACCCCAAATTTGGTATTGGCGCCGGGTTTAATAAACTACCCTATAAATTGTAAAGTTTATGAAGGTAAATTTAAAATTACATGGAAACCCCAAAGAAGCATTTTGCTATCTATCATACATAAAAAAAATTTTGAGATTTTTGGGTTTCACAAAATTTTTAAACAAAATTTTTTTAAGAAACCCACGAACTTAAAAAGGATTTTCAGGTCGGGGGGTCCTACCCCCCTTTTAATCTTTACCCCCCAATAGACCCAAAATCCAGGCCCTCTACGGGGGTCAACCCGACCCCCATTACCCAGACGGGAAAGAAAAAAAAAAACCCACCAACCTTGCAACCGCACTCTTTTATAACACCTGTGAAAGTATTTTTGGTGAAAGGAAACAAAAAGGGGGGGAAACCCCTTCCCCCCCAAATAGTTTAAAAGCAACATATGCCAAATACAACAATGCAAAAAATGCACAAAAAAACTTTTCTAAAAAAATACAAACGAACCGGGGGGCCCAACGGCAGGGTTGCGGATAAAATAAAAAAATATATAAATAAAAATTCACACGCAAAACCCCAACAACCAGCGGCACACCACTGCAAAAAAGGGAAATTTACTTTTACTTTGGAAACCCCTTAAAGAAGCATTTATCCTATTTTCATACAGAAAAAAAAACTTTGAGATTCTTGGTTCCCCCAATTTTTTGATAAAAAATTGTTTAAGCCCCCCCGAAACTTAAAAACTTTGTCTCGGGGTCGGGGGGTTTCCTACAAAAATTTTTAAAACCTCTCAATAGAAAAATCCAGGCCTCTCACTGGGCCCAACCCGACCCCATTATCCAAATTAAAAAAGGAAAAAAAAATTTAAGTGCGGCTTGCAAGTTGGGTTTTTTTTTTATTTTCTTTCTCTTTTGGAAAAGGGGGAGGTGGGTTTTTAACCCAGTAAAAGGAGACCTGGTTTTGGGGCCCTCTATGAATTAAAGATAGCATAGGACCACCCGACCTGAGATATGTTTTTAAGTTCGGGTTTAGGCTTAAAAAAATTTTTTTGATAAAAAATTTTGTGAACCAAGAACCCAAAATTTTTTTCATTTTTAATGAAAAAACCCCAAAAAAAAGTGTTTACCTGTTTAAAAAAAAAAACTTTAAAAATTGGGTGTAATCGCTGAAATTTCATTTTGACCCACAGAGAAAAAATTAACGGGTCACAAATACTGTTTTGGTGGTGCTTTAAAAAAACACTACCAAAAATTGCTTTATTATCTTCATCCGGGAATTCTCATAAAATGGATCAAGGGGAAAATTTAAACAGTCATGCCCCAAAAAAAATGATTCTAAAAAATTTTCGGGTTTCAACACACAAAAAAAAAAGGGCCCCCAAACACCAGAAAAATAAAAAAAAAAAAATTTAAAACATTTTAAAACCCGGGTTTTTTATTTTACACTTATAAAAAAAACAAAATGAGGGTTTTTTTGCTTTTGAAAAGAAATCAAAAAAATTTTTAAGGCCTTTTTAGGTTTTTTTGGGTTTCCCAAAAAATTTTTTTAAAATTGCCAAAGGCCAAAATAATGGAAAAGCGAGAGAAAATTTTTTTAAAGGAATTTTTTTTTATTTTTTAAAAAATTCCAAATTTTAAAATTACACTAGGTTCACTATCCCCCTTTTAAAAAATTTTTAGGACAGCCAGCCCATGTGCGATGTTATGATTTGGAAGGTTCTGAAGATTTTTTAGTAAACTGATTTAAAATTAAAGAGACACTTTTGGGGGGAATGTTTTTTATTGCACACCAGAAACCCATTTGCTTCTGTTTTAAAACATCAGGAAAAAGTCAAAAGGGAAATCACCCAAAAATTTCGGAAAAAGTTTGGTGGACTTGCAAAAAGTCTGGATCATCATTTTTGCAATTTCTAATACCAAAAAGGTTCCCCTCGTTCATCTTTTTTAAAAAAAAATTTAAAAAAAGTACAAAAAAATTTGGGAATGCCCCAAAAGCCATCTTTATCACTCGGGAAGGGGAAATGTTCTGTGTCCAGAGATGAACTTGCTTTGGTCGACATGTGTTTTCCCAACTAAAAAAACAAAAGCAAAAGCCCTTGGTGAAGATTTTTTGGTGGAATTTGGGTAAAATTGTGTCATTATCCCCCGGAAGGGTTCCCTGTATCAAAAATTGGGCAAAAAAAGGGCCCATATTGCCTTAATTAAGCCATTTTTCCAAAGCAACATAAAAAAACCCAAGATTAATTTTATGAAAAATTCACACAGAAAAAAAAGGGCCCCTACATTTTTGGGGGACAGTCCTGAGATCGTTTAAAACAAAAATTAACGTTAAAAATATAAGTTTGAAAAGGCTAAAAAAAAGCAAAAAGCCTTTCCGGGTTCAGCCTTTTCTTGCAAAAGGGGTTTGCAAAAGTTTTGATCCAGGGGAAAAGGAAAAAAAACCCCAAAAGAGGTAAAAGGGCCAAAATTTTGTCCTTTCCATTTTTAAGGGAAAAAATTTCCTTTTTGGGACCCCAAATCGGGCAATCGGAAAAAAATCCCGGGGGATCAACCCCCATTCCGGAACCCAAGTCACAAAAAATTTTGTTTATTTTTACACTCCAGAAATGCATCCAAACCCTTTTTAAACCTAAAAATTAAATTTCACCATGACAATTTCCCTTTTGACCAAAAGATTTCCCACATTCCCCCTGCTCTAACATATTTTTTAAATATAAAGTTTCTTTTCCTCAAGACGAAAGGGGAAATCCCCCCCCTTTTTCCCAGATACATTTCCGGGGTTTTTATAAATAAATCTTGAAGAAGATTTAAAATTGACCCTTTGTGTTTTTAAAACCCTATTTACCCTTGTCCCCGAAGCCGCTTTTTTCTAAACTAAAAAACCCAAAATTTTGCAAATTTCTTTCGGGGTTTTTGGTAGTCCACCAGCCTTTTATTATTTTTGAGCCCGCCTTTGTACCTTTAAAGTCTAAAAAGGGCTTTCCTGTGTAGGGGGCCCCCAAAAACTGAAACACAAAAACCCAAATATGGGGTTCAAAGCAGTGACAAAAAATGGGGGGGAATAATTTTTTCCTCTTCATGGGGAAAATCAAAGGCCCCTTTTAATACACCCCATGACCCGTTTCCCCTTGGGCCCAGCGGGTTTTGCCGGGAAAACGGGTTTGCTCCCAATTAATTTTACTTTTCCATCAGGTTTCCCAAAGTCATTCCCCAAAGTAAACTTTTCCCCCAGTTTTTTTTTTCCTTTTAAAACATGTAGTCATGTAATAAATTTTTTTCCTTTCCCCAAAGTGTATAACCTTGCATTTATCGTATTAAACCTTATCCCCCTTTTCTCTGCCCACCCCCTCCAACTTATCCAAAACCCCTTGTAATAACATATTAACCTTTTATTGTGTTGTTTAAACTTTACAGGGTTTTGTATCATCTGCAAAGATGATATCCTACGGGTGAAAATCCATTTTTTAAAAAAACATTAATGGAAAATTTTAAAGAAGGATAGGGCCCCCCAATACTCCCCCCAAAGGGGGGGTTTTTACCTCACTAGAAACAGGGACCCTTCTGAGTATGAAACCTTTAAATTTTATCACCTTTTGTTTTCTATCTCTAAAGCCAGTTGTTCCCCCCACTTGCACACATTTTCCCCCAGTCCAAGCATTCTATTTTACTTCCCAAACCTTTTATGGGCACCTTTTTCAAATGCTTTAGAAAAACTAGAAAAAGACACCCCAATCCCCTCACCCGACCCAGTCTAAAAACTAACTTCCTCAAGAAGTGATAAAATTTACTTTGAAAAGGACCAAACCCTTTAAAAAGGGCCCTTGGGGAACGGATTTAATACATTTATTTTCAGTGAATAATCCAGGATGGGCATCTCTAAGAAAATTTTTCAAACTTTTTACCCCAAAAGCTTAAAGGGTTTCCCGGGTTTTTAAATTTTCCAGGATCACTTTTTGACCCCTTTTAAAATATTGGCCCCCAACATTTCCCTTTTTGGGGCCAAATTTCCTTTTGGGGGACATACCCCGTTATTAAAAACTCCAAAAAATACAAGAAAAGGGGGGCCTACTATGACATCACTTAACTCCCTTAGGACAGGGGGGTTGTATCCATCAGGACCGGGGGAAATTTGTCTATTTTAAATTTCCCAAAAAAGGGAGCTGCAATTTTTCCGGGGTTAGAAAAACAAAAATTTAATTTGGGGATTTTACCTCATCCCTCTGCTCATAAAAGGGAAACTCACCCCCTTTCGGAAATTTCCCAGGGGGAAGAAAAAATTTTTTTTGCGGGTTTTTTTTTTTCTCGTGGGCCCTCTACAGCCCTTCCCAAAAATCCCTTTAAAGGGGCCAACTTTTTTCATTTTTAAATCTTTTTACATAATTTATTTTAAACAATTTTTTTGGGGTAATTTTTAATTTTTAAGGGCAATATGTTTTTTCCCCTGCTCCAGCTTTGCTCCCTTTATCATTTTTTTTACATTTTTTTATTTTTTTCCTTATAGTTTTTTAGTGCCTTCTTCCCTGTTTTTCCCCTGTTTTGGGTAGGATGAACCCCTTTTTTTTTGTAATTTTCCCCTCTTTTTAATCCCTGTTTGATCCCATTGGGTTTTTCCCTGTTTTAATTATTTTATTCCATAAAAAAAGTCCCTTTTTACAGGGGGGCCCCTTTAAGGGATGTTTTTAAAAAAATACCCCAATTTTTTTTTTTGTTCTGTCTTTTTTAAATACCTTTTCACAGCAACTGTAAAAAAGGGAGAAGTTGGAAGCCAAAAAAACAGCATCCCACCTGTGAAACAGGGGGGTGGCAGCAAAAGTTTGGGGGGATTTTTTTGCTGCAGGGGGGCCCGGTGCTTTCCAAAAAAAGGGGAATTGGGGTTTAAACTTTAGAAAAAAAAGTTTATGTTGGGGAAATTCCCTTAAAGCAACATTTCAAGACATCAGCCACAAAATTAAAGTTTGGGTTTGGGAAAAATGGGTTTTCCAAATGGACAATAAACCTGAAGCATACTGTCAAATGGTTAAAAAGGGTTTAAGGATAGTAAGTCAATTTTTTGGGAGTGCCCATTTAAAAAGCACTGATCTAAACCCTGTTGAAAATTTATGGGTAAACTAAAAAGGCAGGTGAAACAAGACACCTACAAGTGTTGTGGAGAGAGAAAAGGTTATTATGTGTGACCCTTTGTGCCTATTTTTAATGTTTTAAATCGTATAATCCCCTCCATGTCTTTATATATAATGCACGAAAACGCTGTATAACCGCACATTTTTTTAAGGTTAACAAATACCCGCATATAAAATTCTTTTGTAAAGGAAATGTTATAGAATGTATTATGTAAAATGTCTATTCCCTCACAATGGCATCTGTGTTCAGACACCCTAGATATGCCAAGATGGTGCCCAGCTTAGTGTTTTTCTTATCAAAAGGGGAGGAAAATCATTTTAAAAATGTAGAAAGAAAAAGCCAACAAAAAGGTTTATGTTTTTTTAAGGAAAGTGTAACCCCCCATCTATAAAAAACCCTTTGGGTTTTTGTAATAACTGAGCAGAATCTTTTGTCTGAAAAGTTCAGGCTAATTTTTTGGCACGTGCCAATAATTTGATTTGGTACCCTTTTGGGAAATAGAAGGGCCCTTTTTTGGTTCATCTCAAAAAAAAATGGCTCGTTACACCGTTCTGTCAGGAGAATGGGCCCAAAATTTCCCACCCAAAATTGTGAGAAGCTTGAGGGGAAGATATCCCAAAACGTTTGACCAATCCCACAAATTTAGGGGGAATTCTAACAAAAACTAATGAAATGTATGTAAAATTTGACTTGCGAAAAAATAAAAAGCCTTAAAAAATTATTCATTATGCTGGATTTGGCAAAAAAAAATAATTTTGGTAATCCAATTTACCTAAAAGGGTAAGGTTTATTTGATTTCATGTCAGTAGTGAAAAAAACATCATTGTGTTTTTTTAATAGTGTATTAAATTTGGTTTCAGTTGTGTCTCTGACTATGGTGATGCAAAAACGTTTTTTCTTTTTTAAATAAAAGTTTTCGTTTGTTAAAGTAGCAAAAATAAAAATCATGGGATGTATTAAAGGGGCATAGATGTAAAGACGGGAAAAATCATTTTCCCCTTAACAAATCACTGGTCGACTACATATGGAATATTTGTACAGTTTTGGGGACCAGTTAACGAAAAATCGTAGATCTTGAACAGGTTCGAAGGCAGCAACGAAAATAATAAAAGGACTGGGTGGTTGCAATATCCCCGA
>JAODAL010073339.1:0-14770 GCA_025379985.1 Phyllomedusa bahiana | reverse complement strand
AATTTTCTATAGTCACCACAGGTGAATTGGAAGGTGAAAAAAATACCGTGTTTTTTAATACGAAAAACTAAACAGTACGTTTTTTTTTGACTTTTTGCGCCCCCAGCTTTTTTTCATTGACCCCAGCATCCAGGTTAAATCTTAAAAACAGAAAATTTTTTAAAAGTAAACCACGGGTTTGAATTAAAAAGGGTGCAAAAAAATTACTGTGTATTTTTACAAAAAACTTTAACAGATACGTGTTTTTTTGAAGTTTTGCCCGGCCAGATTTGTTGTTTGACCCCCCTTGAAATTTAAAAATTTGAATCCAGAAAATTTTTGTTTAGATTGGGGGGGATTTGAGAATAGCGTAAAATTTCCCAAAATCTTTTAATAAGAGATTTCCCCAAAACTTTTCCATACCTTCTCAAATTTTTATTATTTCGGGAACATGGAGCGAAAGGGAAAGGGTGGAAAGCGAATAGAAAGGGGGGGGTGGGCACATGGGGGTTGGGGGGGTTGAGAGGGGGAAGGTGCCCCTTCCCAGTGCTGGGGGAAACCGCATGCCGGCGGACGTCATTGGGACCGTCGGGCCTGTCATCCCCTGGGTAAAGGGCCCTGTGAATAAAAAGTAAAGAACATCGTCGCCCAAATTTTTCCTTTTCAGGGGTTTAAATGAAAACCTTTGCATTTTGCAGTCTTCCCTTTGCTCTTTCCTCCCAGTCAGGGCCCAAACCAAAATGTCTTTTTTTCAGCATCATCAGAATCCGCCCAACCCATAAAAGCCCCCCAAATGTAAAAATCGTTGACCCCCCACTGGGGATAACCCCTTTTGTCTGAAGACCTCTTTGATAAACCAAAAATTGCGGTTGGGGTAAGAAGGCATGTTAAAAGATCAAGAGGAGATTTTGTCGCTCTGACCCCCCCCAGTTCTGATCCCCATCAGAGGGGGGGAGAAAAAAAGCCGGGCCAATTAAAAATAAATTTTCCCGGGCGGGGGGAACAAAGGGCCTTGCTTTTCCCCCTTTTGCTTTTTAGCCCGCGTTTCTGGTTGCAGAAAGTCGGGAAAGGGCCCCAAGCCCACCTGTGTTGATGATGATGATGGCAAACATTGGGGGACCCAAATCCGGGTTTCTTTTCCGCAAAATTTTTGTTTTGGGCAAAGGCTTCACCCGGGGAACGAGGAGGAAGACGATGGGGGGGGAAAGTGTAAATCCCGGGTCCCGCCAAAAAAAGGGAAAGGAAGGGGGGTTTCGCAGAAATTTCCGTTTGATATGATTCCCCCACCCAAAGGGTTTCTCCGGAAAAAACCCCGCTCCTCGTTTTTCGCCCGGGTCAAAAAGGGTCCAGGCCCTCCAAGCCTGGGCCTTTTTTAAAGGAAAAGCCTCTGATTAAACCCGCGATTTTCATTTGCCCCCTTTTTTTCCCGTAAAGATAAAGTAGAGGCAAAAAACCTTAAGGGGTTTTAAACCACCACCAAAAATTTTCAAAGGCCAATGCGGGGAAAAAGGGGCATGATTTAAAAAATGGAGGGAAAATTGGGGCAAAAAAGGCCCCAGACCGACGCCGGGGGCCTCCCAAACCATTTGTCCACCCCTGTTCTCCGCCCCTTTCCTCCTCCCCCACCCACCAAGCTTTCCCTTAGCTGCCCTTTGTCTTTTTCGGGAGTCATGATCAGGGATACCTCCGCTTCACCCCTCCCCATCGTCCCGCTAAGTACCACCACCCCACCCCCCAGGGACCCATCCTCCCCCTTCTCCTTCCGCCCTTTTTGGGATGACTTTGTACGCCATACAGTGGCCAGTCTAGCACCGGGCCCTTCTGTTTAAGGGTTTTGGGGGAGCAGAAGAAAAAAAATTTTAAAAACCCAAACCTTCCCAAACCCCAAAACCCCGGAATGTGGGCCCATTCCCAGGTTTTGGGCCCTTTTGAAAATTTTTGCCTTTCCGTCGGGTGGGGAACAGATGGGTTCCGCCATTTTGGCCCCTCGCCTCCCCCCAAATCCCAGTTGCCAAAGCGGCCATTTCTTTGCCAGAAAAGGCATTCCTGCCCGGGGCCACCCCACGTGTAAATCAAAAATTTTTCAAGCGGTTGTCTGCATTTTGTGTCCGGAAAAAAAAAGTCCCATTTTCAACCCAAACACAGGACTGGAAAAGAGGCCCAAAGGGCCGTTTTATATCTCTTTTGGACAGCTCACTGGGTGAGCTGGGTGGATGTCTTTTTGGGGTTTAAACGGTGGCTTTTAAGGCTGGGGCGGCCGATCTTCAAAACCGCCGAGATGGTGCGGGGGGCTTTTTCCCCCCCAAAGGCCCTTTTTGTGGCAAAAAACGTCCCCAGGGGACCCCCGGCCGGTTTTTGGGAAATTTAATTTGCCTTTGGAGACCGTCCGAAAACGGGTTTCAGGAGCTGGGGGAAACGGCTCACCGAAACCCGGGTTTTCCCGAGCGCTGGCGGGGTTGACAAAAAACCTTTTGTGCCGGGAAAGGGTGGTGTGCGTAACGGGGCAAAAATTTTGCTGGCCCCCCTTTAAAGATCGGAAAAGGCTGGACGCCCCCCCTTTTGCCGGGCCCACATGTCATAAACCCTTTGTCGTCCGAAATTTTTTAAAGAGCTACCCGGGTCTTGGACTGCCTCCCTGAAAAAGGGTTGGTTCGCACTTCCCGCCCGTGCGCACCCTGCTTCGTCCCGGCCCCTGGCTCCCTTTGGGCAGCTTTCGTTCGGCTCCCCTTTAAAACCGTCTCATTGTTGAGGGTTGGAAAACAGCTGGAATTTTCCCCCTCCACATGGGGCCGCGATTTTTTGGGAAACCCAGCGCTTGCCATTAGGGTTTTTTCCGAAGTGACAAGGGGCCTAAACCAAGCAGGGGTTTGGGGGACGTGGGGGGTGTTGAGCCACGGGGAGTGGAGGCGGTGAAAGAGCCTCGGTACCATCTTTTCCCTTTTTTTGAAGAAGCCCCCCAAAAATGGTCATTTGCAGACGATGCCCTTGTAAAGGTTTGGCATTGGGGGTGATCTTAGTTCGGGGAACGATTTTGGGGGACATTTCGGGAAAACTTTCGGGGCCCCCGCCAGCGCGGAGGGGAGACGGGACCAGATGCAAAAATTCCCCCAGTGGGGTTTGAGGTGTTTGTTGGGTGAAAAGTCCCAATTTCAGGGCAGTACGGTAAGGGGGGGCGAAACCCTTGTTATGGAGATGGCGAATTTGACTAAAGGTTGTTGGCTCTGAGAGCTTTGGTGGCAGTTTTTAGCGGGGACATGTTTTGAGTGTGCACGCGGGAAGGGGGAGTGGGTTTATGGGGGTTTTCCCCGTGGTTTAATTTTGGTGAGCACCTGTATGGGGGTTTACCAAACATGTTTAAAAAAGGAAAGTGGGCTCAGACCCACATGTGATGGGAAACCCTAACCCTTGATAAAGCCAGGTTAGCTGGCGAAACATTTTCGGCGAGGTGGCTTTGACGTTTTAAATTGTGATCTCTAAACCTCGTCTACAATTTGCCCCTGCTCCCAGCGGTGTAAAAGGGGGGCCTTATGTGTTTGTGTCTATGAGAGAAAGGGGAGGCTTTTTCCCAATTTAGTTGGCTTTGGGACCCCTTTAAATGAAGCTAACCCCCTTTGCTTTAGATTTTAAGGCTCCCCTGTTAAATAGGGGGGGGTTTTCCCCCGGGAATTGTTGTTGGGAAAGGGAGTTTTATTCCCTCTTTCCCAAAAAGAAAAAAAAGGGTTTTAAATGATGATGTTTTGAGATAAAGGTTTTTTAAAAATTAGTGTGTATAGGGGTTTAAAAGGGGTTAGATTTTAAAAAATTTTAGGGTTTTAGTTTTTAAAATAGAAAAGAGAACTGTTTAGGTTTAAGTTTCCCTATGGCAAAATAGAAAAATTTGGGGGGAACAAAATCCCAAGACACGGGAGCCTTTCTCCCCGGGTAAAAATTCCCCCAATGGGCCCCGACTTTTTCCCTTTTTTTATATCGGTCTTCTTTAGGCAGTGGTTTTCAGGGTTCCAGAGCTAGTGCAAGGGGCGATCAGCCTCGGGGGTTTCATTGAGGAAAGGTCAGGGCGTGTTTAAAAGCTTTTTCGGGAAGGGGAAAGGGGAGGGGAGGTTTTCCAAGACACCGAGGGTTTTTCCCCCAAGGGGGGGGGGGGGGGGAAAGGGGTTTTGGGGCCGGTAAAATTTTGAGGAGAGGGGAGGAAAAAATGAGTTTGCAAAGTGCCCCTCAACCCAAAAGGTTTGGGGAAAACCCCAAAGGCTCCATCTCTCAAAAGAGTGCTTGGATCCCTCCTTTTTCCCCCAAACCCATGATTTTCGCTTTAAGGCCTCAAAATGAAAAACAGTTAGGGGGTGGCCTCCCTCCGGGGGTTTCCGGGGGTTTTAAAAAAAAAAAACTCACCTTTTCCTTCCCCCCCACCCAAATAGAGAGAAAAAATGCAAAAAATGGAAAACCTTTTGTAAATTGTTTCAACTGGGAGACTTGTTGCTTTTGCTTCACTTTTCTTAAAATGTCAGGTTTGGAAAAACGCCAGCGACTTTGCAGCCATTTAGAGTGCCCAAGTAGCCTTTTAGCGGGCGCGGGGGGGCCCCAGCACCCAGGCAAAGGTGGCGGAAGCCTAATGGGGGGACCTCTGGCAATCTTTATTTACCCCCTCCCCAAACGCATGAAATGCGGGGCCACCTTTACAAAAAACCCCAGAGACCGCTTAAGTTTCAGGGTTTCCCGGGGACTTTTCTGCGTCTAAAACACCGATGTTTTTTGTTTGTTTTCCCGGGAAACCCCAATAAAATTTTTGGGGTTTATCCAAAATGGACAAATTTGGCCCCGGGGTGGCTGCCACGCCATGAGGGTTTTTTGTCCTGCCTCCCGCCCTCCCCGTCTTTCCCGGGCCCGGAAACCTTAGCACGGGCCCGGAGGAGTCATTACGGGACAAAAGGATTCGGCTTTCCACAGATAATGTGGATTTTTGGCCTTTCATCAAGATGAATAAAGGCAGGGTTTTCTCTGATGAGTTTGCCCCCCCAAATTTTGGCCGAGGTCCCCGTTTAGTTGCTGGTCTACTTCCAGTTCATCTCCAAACAAAAATGGTCCTTTTAAAAAAAACTTTTTTTTTTAAAATGATCATTTTTTTTTCTGAATTTTTTTTTTCTCTTTTTCCCAACAGTTCATTTTGTTTGGTTTTGCGGGTGGGGAAAAGACTAAAAAGACACCAAGGTTTATGAAAAAAAAACCATTTTTTCCATTTTACTAAATTCATCTTTAGAATTTTTAAAAATTTTTTTTAAGGTTTTTTTGGGGTTTCATTTTTTCCCTAAAATTTTAACAGGGTTTTGAGAAGTCAAATTTAAAAATTTTTCGGGGTAAGTTGCTTGAGTTTACCGCAATAATCATGGCCCTTTTGGAAAAAAGAAATTGGCTTCTAAGGGGCCCCTTTTCCCTCCTTCACAATTTTTTAAACAGGGGCCCCTGGAAGAAAAATTTTATTTTTTTTTGGGGGTCATGTTGTGTGAGAAAAAAGCTTAAAATCATGGCCCCCTTTTAAAAACAAAATTTTGGGGCCCCTTCTAAGGGCATTTCTCCTTCCAATTTTTAAAACAGGGGGCAAAGAAGTCATTTTTTTAATTTTTTGGGTCATGCTGCTTTGAAATGCGTTTTTCCCTTACAGGTCCTATTTAAAAAAAGTTTTTTGTTTTAATAAAAATTTTGTTCTTAACAAATTGTCAAAAGTGGCTCAGGGGGTCATTTTTTGGGAATTTTTTTTGGGGGATTTTGTTTTGGAACTGCAGCTAAACTAAAAGGGTTTCAATTCCTAAAAATTTTTTTTCTAACAGACATTTTTTTCACAATTGCCCAAAAAGTGGCCTAAAGGGTCGGGTTTTAAAATTTTTTTGGAGGCATTTTGTGTGACATGCAGTTACTACAGGCCCTATTCTAAAAAATGTTGTTTTTTAACAGCCCTTTTTGTTTTTCCCCCAAATTTTAAAAAGAGTGGCTCAAGGGTAGGGGTGTTTTTTTAGAAAAAAGGAAATTTGGGGGTTTAGGAAAATTTTAAAGGGGACACTTTATTGAAAAAAGGCCTTTGTTTTTCCCAAAAATCTTTTAACAACCCATAAATCCCTTTATTGAGAAAAAACCCAAATTTTAATACAATTAAAAAAAGAGAAAAAAAGGGCCATGGTGGGTTTTCCAAATCCCGATTTTAAAAAATTGTTTTCTAAAAAATTAAAATTTTCCCCAAAAAAAACTTGCATTTTTAAAAAATAGCTTTTAAAAAAAAATTCCTCGGGAATTGTACAAGGGAAAGGGTACAGGAAAATTGCCCGTTTGTAGGTTATTCAGGGAAAAATGGAGTTTGGAGCCGGACAGGAACAAAGAAACAGGGGCCCATTTCCTCCAGCCCCGTTGAGTAAAATGAAAAAAAGAATCCCAAAAGATAAAGGGCAATTTTGGGGTTTTAACAGGAGCGTTAACCACCGGGAAATTTTCCAAAGTGAAGCTAAAATTTTTGGTCCCACTAAATAACGGAGGGGAAAGCGCTACCCGGGGGTTTGACTGTTTTACTGAGGAAGGGGGGGGTTTCCCCAAAAATTCCGTTTCCGCACTCTCTTAAAAGCACGACATTTTTCCCCTTTTTTGACTGCGTCTTTCCAGGGCATTTTAAACCCTGGTGTTAATAGATGACGGACGCCACCCGGGGCCCTCTCCCCGCCCCACTGAAACCCCGGGGCCCTGGGTCATGCTGGGGCCCCCCAGGACAGGTATAGTCAATGTCCAGTGAAACTAAAAATGGGGGTTTTTGAAAGCCTTTTTTTCCGGGGCATTTTTAAATGTGGGGGGGGGGGCAGGTTTGGGGCTTTTGTTTGGGCCCCCCAAAGGACAGGTTATATTTTGTCCAGTGAAACTAAATGGTGGTTGAAAGACACCTTTTTGGGCAAGGCATTTTTTTAAATGGGGGGGTTCATGGCGGGTTTGGGGCTCATGCTGGGGGCCCCAAGGCCCAGGTATATTTTTAAGTTCAGTGAAACTAAAAAATGGTGGTTGAAAAAATCCTTTTTCCCGGGAAATTTTTTTTAAATGTGGGGGTCATCCCGGGGTTTTTTGGGGCCCCGCTGGGCCCCCAAGGACAGGTTTGTAAAAGGGTCCATTTTCAACTAAAATGGGGGTTTTAAAAAAGGGACCCCTTTTTTTCCGGCATTTTTGAATTTTTGGGGGTTCACGAAGGTTTGGGGCTCATGCGGGGGCCCGGGGACATGTTTTTGGTCAATGTCCGGGTAAAAACTAAAAATGGTGGTTTTGAAAGCTCCCTTTTTTTCCGTAAATTTTTAAAATTTTTTGGGGGTCATGCAGGTTTGGGGCTCATCCCTGGGGTTTCCCCCAGGAAGGGTTTTTCCCAAGGGCCAAGTTCAAGTGGGATGATGGTTCAAATCTTTAACTGCCTTCTGGCACTTTTTAATTTGTGGGGGATGCGGTTTAAGGGTTATGCGGTGGTTCAAGCGGGGATATTTGAATGTTGTGTTTTTTTTTTTCTGTGGTTTTATAATTTTAAAGTGTGTTGCCTAAGATGTAGCAGTTTTCCAGTTGACTGTTGGGGATTGTTAATTCCCCGCTTCTCCAGCCCCTTTTTTGGGTGTAAGAATGAAGGTGTTGTTGCCTTTTCCCATAGGCTTTTTAAAGGTCAACCCCTCATAATGGGTGCTCATATCGGAAAAAACCCTTTAGTGGGGGCCGAAATTTTCGGGCTATCGCCCGATGTCGGGTAGCCAACGTAAATCGCTCAACACTAAAACGTAATATTAAGTACAAGGTGGGTCCCTTTTAACAAAAAAAAGGCTGCGCCCCAAAATGGAAAAAAACACCCAAATTAGATTTTGTACGGGGTTTTTAAAAGGTAGTTTTTTTTCCCCCTATGAAAAACCGCAAAATTTTCTAGCAAAATTTCTGTTTCCCAAAAAAAGTAAAAGGTGGGTTTGAACAAAAAAAGGCCCCGCGCCCAAAGGGGAAAAAAAAACCTAATTTTGATTTTTTTGTACTGGATAATAAAAAAGGGGGTTTTTTCCCTTTGAAATAAATCTCAATTTTCTAGCAAATTTCTTTTTCGTAATATTTAAATTTTAAAAAAAGGGTCTTTGGGAAAAAAACCCCGTGCTGCACCAAAAATGAAGAAAAAACCCAAATAAATTTTTGTACGGAATAAAAAAAAGGTTTGGGTTTTTTTCACCTTTTGGGAAATTCCTTGGGAATTAAATAGCAAATATCTGTTTTGTAAAATAAAATACAAGATGGGTTTTTTGAAAAAAAAACGTGCTCCACAAAGTGAAAAAAAAAAACCCAATTAAATTGAATTTGGATAATAAAAGGTGGTTTTTTGCACCTATGGGAAAAACCCCGCAGTTTTCTAGAAAAAGTTCTGTATCCTAAGGGAAGTCCGAAGGTGGGTCTTTGAACATTTAAATGGGGACCCGCACAAAATTAAAAGGTAAATATTTCACCAAAAAATGGCCAAAAAATGGTTAAAAAAAAAAAGCCAAAATTTTAAAAGCAGGTTAAAGCAGAAATCTGGGGTGCACAAAATTTCACTCTCCCCTTTTAAAAAACCTGCCTGTCTTTCTGTTTTTCGCCCAGCACCCCCCCCCCCCCCGCAGCTTTTTTCAAACATGATGCTTCTTTTAAAAGTCTCCGCTTTAAATATCTAAAAACTGGAAAATTTTCTAATCTAAAAATTTTGTTCTAATGTTCACAGCCCAAAACATAGTTGTTTGTGAGAAAAAAAAGAAAACTTTGTCTCTGAGTTTAGCTGTATTTTAGGGAGATCCAAAAACCGTCCCCCTCTAAAGAGGACAAAATTGACACATGATGCTGAAACCAAAAAAGGGTTGTTCTAAAGCCCAAACCCAGGGGAGGTGATTTTTCCCGGGCCCAAAGGGCAAAACCCAAAAAAAACACCACAAAATCATGACGTCCAATTCCCAGCTCACCCCGCTTATGCTCTAAGCTTTATTTTTCTGGGCCCCCCCAAAAAAAGGGAAAAGCGCCCCAAAAATGGGCCCCCAGAAGAAAATTTGCGAGATTCTCACCTAAATTAACGAAATGGGTCCCGGGTATTTCCCCTCAACCAAAAAAAAACCCGGCCCATTTCAACTTTGTCGATTTTTAATCGCTCATCCCTTTGTTACAGCTAATCGTTTTCCCCCAAAAGCCGGTTTAAAATGCTTTTTAGGATATGGTTTTGGCCCTTGTTGGGGCAAAAAAAATTCAAGTAAAACACCCCCAAGGGCTAAACAGTGTGCCTGGTAGAAAAAACAAAACCCCTTTTTTAATCTTTTTAGAAGCCAAATTTTCCCGGAAAGCCCGCAGAAAATTTAAATTTTACTGTTTCTTTTCTTAATTTTCAAGCGTTAAAAATAAGCTGGCAGGCACATTTTTTGAATTTCTGAAGCCTAAAGTTCCCCTCTATTTGAAATACCCACCCGGTTTCCATTTAAAATGGCCTTTTACAATTTGATTGCTATTTTCACTTGACCCCCAAATAAAGTTAACATTATGGTTTGTGTTTTCTGCCTTTTTACACAGAGTTTATCTAGCTTTGGGAAAATTGGTTTTCGGACAATTTCCGTGCCAAAACCTCCAAAAAGTTTTCCTTTGGGGTTTTTCTTTGAAAAATACTTAGGTGCAAACATGCAGTTTCAGGTTGGGCTCTTATTTATTAATATGAAAGTGCTATTAATTATAAGTAAATGGGGGCACTTTATATTTTCCCGCACTTGAATGTTTCCAATTAAAATGTCTGAAAAAAAACAGGGATTTCTAGAGCCAAAAAGTGAAATGGACACTTTTTTATTATAGAAAAGTTTCATTTTTAATTTTATCCCGATTTTATCTTTTTCTAAAAATTGGATCATTTATATGCTAGAGGTGACCCGGGATTTGCTTCTTCCTAACTGCTAAACCAAATTAAAAATCCCAAAATTTACTCATAGTTGGGAGTATTTCCTGACCTTTTTCTGTTTTTGTGAGAGTCCAATTGCCCGCTCTTGTATCCTCCCCCCCCTTTTCTTTGGGCCCCCTTTTGGTTGGTTTTGTTTTTGTTGGGTGCTAAAGTGTAAGTACAAACTTTTGCTAATGTTTAAAGAAATGAAATTTCCCTTTAAAATTTCAGATGTCCCTTTCCAAAGGCTTTTAAAAAAAATTTAAAACAAAAGCCCAAAAAAATAAAATTTTAAAAATGAGCAACTAAAAGTGGGGTTTCATTGCGAGGGAAAAACCGGGGGTTAAAGGGGTAACCCAGTTAAAACACCGGAAATGAGTTTAGGCCCCAATTTTCTGTTTCCAACTCCCCTTTGGGGGGGGTGCCCAAACTCCTTAACAGGTCGGCCCCAAAATGAAAATTGGAGTTGGTAAAATATAAAGACGCAGACAAAACAAAACCTTTAAAACCCCAAAAAACAGGGGAAAGGGCAAAAATAGCCCGGTCACCAAAAGTCGGGGGGAAAAGCATTTAAAAATCCAAAAATTTAAAAACGAGGAAAAAAGTCGGTAAGGTTTGGGCCAAAAGGTTTTTAAAGGGAACAGGTTAAAGCAAAAAAAAGTTTAAAAGGGTGCTTAAGGAACCCCAAAAAAGGGAACCCAGGGATAGCCGGCAAGAAGAAAAGGGAAAAGGCCAAAGGGCCCTTTTTAAAAACAGCCCCGAGAACAAAGAACAGAGGGTGATGGTGGGAAGGGGCAAAAAAAAGAGGGTTTTGGGAATTTCAAGGCTTTTTAAAACAAAAAAATTACCCAGAAAAAGTTAACTAGGCCATGTGTTTGGGGGACACTGACTATGGGTGTTGGCCAGGAATTTAATTTAAAACAGAGAGGTATGGGCCGTTTTCTACTGTTTAAAACAAAATATAAAGAAAAATAATTTTTCGAAAACCGCCCTTTTTTTTTTTTGGGGAATTTGGCCATGGCCGCGACCCCGGGCTCAAAGCTGGGGAAAACTGGTCAGGCACATTGACAAATTTCCCCCCCTTTTTGGGGGCCACCCGAACCCCCAATCAACCCTCCCGGTTTGGAAGGGTTGGGGTTGGTTGGGGTTTTTTTTACCCAGCCTTTGGGGGGCGTAAAAGATCTCTTTGCTGCCCCCCCACACCCGCTTTGCCCGGCCAAAACCCCTTTCCAAATGCACCCAAAATTGGGAGAGGGGGTTCTGAATTTTTGCGGGGGAAACAAATTTTTGTTAAAATTTTGTTTTCCCAACTCCTCCAGTATGCCAAAAGGAAAAAAAGGGGTTAAAAAATGAGGGGAAAATGGCGGGGGGGAATTATTTTTTCAACAAACGACTTATAAAAAACACTGGAGTAAATTGCGAAATGAACCAGGAAAATCGCTTTCGGGGTTTTGAAAACTAGGTTTTTATGTTTTCCCCAAGAGGGTTTAAGGGCCCTTTTTAAAAAAAATGGAGAAAAATTTTGTTTTTGGTAGGGGGGACCCCGGGATGGAAAATTTTTTTGTCAAAAAGCCCACCTTTTTCACCGACTGTTTTTTCAGGTCCGGTTTGGAAAATTTTTTTTTTTTTTATTATATTTAAATTTAAAGGTTGGGCTTTTTTTAGATTTTCCTTCTTTGACTCCTAGCCCCAGTTGGTTGAACGGGTCGTTTTAATGGGGGAAATTTGTAAAGGGAAAGAAAAAAATTTTAGTTAAAAACCCCCCTTCTTATTTTGGATTTAAATGAGGGGGGGAAAATTTTAAATTCTTTTAAAAAAAGGGGGACAGTCGAGGAATTTTCTTGTTTTTTTAGGCAAATTACTTCACCCCACCTTTTCCCTTTGGCTTCTGAAACCCATAAACAATCAAAGTTTAATGCTCCCCCAATAAACCTTTTATTTTTTTTTAAAATTTAATGGTTTGGACATTTTTGGGAAAAAAGGGGGGTCTACCATTCCCGGGAAAAACCGTCTACCCTTAGAGGGGGGGGGTTTGAGAAATTTTAAAATAAAGGGAAAAGGTGTAAAGGGGTGCCTGTTGAGCAAAGGAAAAGAAAAGATGTAACGCCCCTCTGGGAGTTGTCGGGGAAACCCCTTTGCCCTTTGAAAAGGGTTTTCTCCCCGGCAGTAAAAAAAATTTTTAAAACATCAGGTCCCTTGGATCCCCGGGAAAAATGACGGCCCAAAAATGAGGAATGGGCCCTTTCCTCCATTTCCCTTTTTCCAAATGGAGATTACATGGGCAAAGGGGCTTACCGGGGAAATTTCAGGGGAGAGGAACTTTTTTTGAGTCGGCCCAATCGGGGGCATAAAATTCTGAAGGAAAAGGGGTGGGCCAACAAACTACTTCCGGGGGAGAAAGGTTATTTTCGGGCCCTTTTGTAAAAAAAAAAAACACACAGGGGGAAAATTTTCAGCTAAACCTGTGAAAAAAGGGTTTCATTTTATTTGGCAGAGTTTAAGGGATTGTGAAGCTCTTTTTCCCTGAAATAAACCGGGGACATCCGGGGAAAAAATGCAAAAATAAAAACACCCAACTAAAAAATTTTTCCCCCCAAAAATTTTTTAAAAATACAATATAAAAAAAACGCTTTTTTTAAAAGATCCTTTTAAAAATTTTCAAAGGGTTTTGGAGCTTTTTAAAGTGGGCCCAGACACCCCCGGATGGGGTTTTCGTTTTTAAAAACTCTTTTGTTTTTTGGTGAAAAAACATTTTTTTACACGTGATTTCCCTTTATTTCCCCTTTAAAATCACGTGTTTTAAAAATTTTCTTATGGAATAAAATTTTAAAAAACAATAAAACTTTTTAAAAAACTATTGGCTTTGTTTCTTTAAAAATATTATTTTAAAATTTAGTGATGGTTTTTTGGGGACTGGTAACAGAGATAAATTTTTTAGTTTTTAAAACCCCTTTTAAATATCTTGTTTCTTTTTTAAACCAGCGGGGAAAATTCTATTTCCCCAGCCGGGAAAACCCCCACCATTTTTTTCTGAAAATAAAAACCGGCTTGGGGCCAAAAATATTCCCTTTCTCTCTCTGTTTGTTTAAAAAAACTTCCCAATTCCTTTACCCTTTGAAGGACTCAAAAAACTATCGGGGTTTGGTTCCCCGCAAAAAGGGTTGGTCGCCATAGATAAAATTCCCACTAGTTCAGGTTTATTGATATCTGAAAAGGGGGGTCTACGAAATTACGTTTTTTTAAAGCTTTTTAGAGCTGTTTTTCCCAACAAAATTGAAAACTTGGCTTTGCCAACAGGTGTTTTAAATAGATGGATTACGGGGTTTTACATTTAATTAAGACCCTAAATTCTAAAAATTTTCACCTGTCGTGTAGATTTAAATTTCTTTTTTAGGTGATAAAATTTACATGTTTACCCCCTACTATGGCCCAAAATCTAGGGCGAACCCCTTTACTGAAACCCAAAGGTATTTTCCCCTCTTTTTCTTTATTTGTTAAAAAATAGTCGGGGGAGAAAAAAAGATTCCCTTTGGGGAAAGGGCTTTCCTTGATACAAATTTCACTTTTATAAAAACTTTTATTTTTTCTCATATTATGTTGTATCGGAGAAGCAAGGGAAAGGTTTCTTTTTTTTAATTTGTACAAATTTGATGATACTGCGGATTTTTATACAGTGGGAAAAAAAAACCTTCCTTAAATTTTTAAAATTAAATAAGTTGTTTCTTCGTTTTTGGGAAATTTGTAAATAGCCCTTCTTTTAGGAATGTGTGAAAATTTTTTTAAAAAAAGGCCTTTTTTTAATTCTTTCGGGAATGGCCCTCTAGGATCCATTTTTTTAAAACCCGGTTTTAAAACTTTTAAGTTTTCTGAAATAAAATTACCCTCTGTAGAAGGAGTTTTCTCTTTTAAATTTTAATTTAAATTCCCCAAAAACGGAATTTTTTTGAATAAAGTTTTTGGATGCATGGAAAGGTAGCCTTTTAATGGGGGAAAGGTTTTTCGCCGTTTCTTTTCTAAAGGGAGGGGGAGCCAAAAAAACCCCCTTTCTCCTATAAATCCCTTTACCCATACCCAAAAAGGGTTTGATAGTTTTTTGGGAGGCCAAATGCCTTTTAAAATTTTAGATTAAAAATTTTGTGGTTCAAAAATTTTTAAAAAAAGAAAAAAGCCAAACTGATATCCCCCTCCCCAAAACCAAAGGGGGGGAGGTCATCAATGTACCCCCCCCATACCCCCCTTTGGGGGAAAGGGGGAAGGGGGGAAAGGCCCGGGGGACGAAAAAAAAGTTTTTTCCCCAAAAAAAACACAATTTAAATATTGGCAAAGGGACAGGAGCTTCTCCCCCCATAGGGCCCCCGCTCTGGAAGTAAATCCCCCTTTCAAATAAAAAATAGCTTTTTGGGTTAGCAAGAACTTACACAAAAGAAAAAATTATTGTTGGTAAATGGAGGGTTACTTACTATATTTCCCTAAAAAAAAATTTTTTGAAACACTTTTACCCAAATGGTTTGTGCGGTATGGAGGGATAAAAAGTCCCACCCGTACAAGGGAAAGCAAGATAGTCCATCCTCCCAAAAGGGAACTTGACCCAAACCAACAGACCCCAAAAATTTTTTAAGGTTTTCCATTAATGTAACCTGGGATTGCTTAAAACCCAAATAGGTTCCCGAACATATGTTTCATTTTTCCAGGTTTTCAAAGAGTCCCCCTATACCCCCTTAAAATTTGGTCTGGGGGGGGGGGGGGGGGGGTTTTTTTATGAATTTTAGGAAGCGAGTGTAATATTGGTACTGTTTTGAGTGTTTGGCCCAATTAATTTTGTCGCTACTTTTTCCCCATTATAGCCCCCATTAAATCACCGGCCATTTAATTGGGTTA